>PVKE010022007.1:0-26547 GCA_004027555.1 Craseonycteris thonglongyai
GGGGGGGGGGATCTGGGAAACGGGGCCAGGGAGGCAGCCCCACCTGCGGGACCGCTTACCTCTGGGCGGCCGGGCAGGGGCGGGATCAGCGTGGGGAGCGTCCTGGGAACCTTGGCTGGAGGACCGCGCTCCAGACCCACCGGCAGTGCCCTTTGACTTATTTGTAGTTGGTGCCAGCGGGCAGCGCTGTGTCCCTTCTGACCCGGTGGGAAGTTTCCCAGAAGTGGGGGTGGGGGCGGGCGCCCTGAACTGGCCTGGCCGGCCCGGCCCCTCGCCCGCCCTCACTGCCATTGGCTCCTGCCCGGGCAGCTGGTACCCCCGCTGGGGCCCCTGCCCCTGGGCAGGGCCTGGCAGCGGCTCCCTGAGCCGGCAGGGCCGCCCCGGGGCCGGTTGAGCAGCTCCAGTCTGCCTCCCTGCTTGATCCCTGAGTGGGACCCACACCCACTGGGGTCCTCAGGCCCCGCTGGAGCCCTGAGCTTGCAGGCGTCATTAGAAAGCTACTTAAAATGCCAGGGGCCTCTGTGCCCACCGTGCCTGGCGTTCGGCTTTCTCAAACCATTTTAGGAAACACATAGACAGAAGCATTAAACGCACGCTCACCTGCTCTGCTCACAAGTCCCTCGTCCTCAAAGAGAAGTTACAGTTTGCCGGGTTCCTGGGAATTCGCTGTTTGCACAACTGTGGACCCGGCGCTGCCACCTCCCGCCGTGTGTGTCCTGCGGATCCGGCCGCACGGGCACCTGCAGAGGTGGGTGTAGAACGCCCTGCCGACCCGGACATGATTCCTGGAAAACCCGAGAGTAGCTCCAGAGCGTGGCGAATACGTTTCATTTAAAACACGAAGGGATTTCAATGTGGTCACTCTATAAAGGTTATTACCTAGTCGCCAAGATTTGTTAAATTAAAAATAAAAAAGAGAAGTTGCAGATGGATGGGTGTACCGTGAACTATCCCTTTTCTGCATTTACACGCCCAGAAAACTTCTGGAAGAATAAGCATGGGACTGTTATTGGCTGGGCAGGGTGGGAAGCGTCTTTGTAGGCTGGGTGGTGATGTCTCTGTTTATCTTGCGGACACATTTTATGGGATGGCCCTGAATAGTTACTGTGAGCTTTCAGATCAGCTCAAAGTACTGAATTTGTCTCAACAGCATAAAACACCAATATAAGCTCATCTTTTTTTTAAAGATTTATTTTGTTGTTTTTCACAGACAGAAAGAGACAGAGGCAGAGAGAAGGGGGAGGGCCCAGAGCCGTCTCCATAGTTGCACATCATCAGTTTTCTACCTGGTTTCGATCCACACAGGTGAACAGGGGCCACACAGGGTGGGAACCGGGCTGGGGGCCTCCCCCATGGGAGGGACGCAGCCCAGGGATGGAAGCTGAACTGGGGGCCTCCTGCATGGGAAGCTCACCCCAGTTCAGCATGTGGGTCCACATGGGCCGGGGCCGGGATTCGATCCCCGGTCCCTGGGGCTGCAAAGCGAGCGCTTAACCCACTGAGCCCTCCCAGCTTCCCCGTTTGTTTGTTTTTTTAAGATTTATTTTATTGGGGAAGCCGGGAGAGCTCAGCGGGTTGAGCGCTCCCTTTGCAGCCCTGGGGACCAAGGACCAAATCCCAGCCCCAGCCCGTGTGGCCCCACATGCTGAACAGCGGTGTGGCCCCAGTTCAGTTCTTGCCGGGCAAACTTCCCATGCGGGAATGAAACCATGTCAAAAACGGATGAGGTGCAACTGTGGAGACGGCTCTGGGCCCTCCCCCTTCTCGCTGTCTCTCTCTCTCTGTCAGAGATAATCAAATCTTTTCTGTGGAAACTGAGGCACAGCAAAACCGCATCTTTCCCACCAGAATGCGGCCTGGCTCCCGCCCCCTTCGGTGACACTTCCTCTGAGGACAGGGACTCCCCCCGCTGCCTACGTTGAGGTGGGGAGAGGGGACATCCTGCTAGAGCGCTACATGGCCCAGCTGTGCGGAGCCAGGGGGGTTTGGCCGCCAGTGAGGACAGCGGCAGCTGAGTGTCCCCGTGCGTGTGTGAGCTGGGCCTTGGGAGAGGGACGCCCCTGATGATTTCTTCTAATTCCAGAACAAACGCGCTGGCTCCGCATTTCACAGATAGCAAGTCTGAGCTGGACAGCTGCCCACCCCCGAGCCCCCAGGGGTCTTCCGGTTCCAAGACTCTCCCTGCAGAGCGTTCCGGTCCAGGCCCCGTCGGGGACGTGGACGAGGGTGTGGGCTCCGGGCAGGTCCCGGGGGAGGACAGCCAGTTGGCATGACGGCCCCAGCTGGACACAGACGTTAGGGCACTGCCACTGCCCAGGGAACCTCAGAGCCGGCCTGTGACCTTGGACAAGGTCATGACCCCTCTGGGTCTTGGTGTCCTTTTTTTTTTTTTTAAAGATTTATTTTATTGTTTTTGACAAAGACAGAGAGAGGAGGGGGAGGGCCCAGAGCCGTCTCCATGGTTGCACATCATCAGGTTTTTCGACATGATTTCCTTCCACACAGGTGGGCGGGGGCCGCACAGGGCGGGATTCGATGCTGGGTCCCCGGGGCTGCAAAGCGAGCGCTTAGCCCACCGAGCCCTCCCGGCTTCCCCGGTTTCCTTTTCTTAAAACAAGGACTTTCCCACCCCGGACTTCCCTGACCCTGAAGCGTGCAGCACGACTGCCCCGGCCATGGGGCTGCCCCGGCACTTGTAAGTCCAGGGAGGACGTCATGTCTCCCCAGGAGACAAACACTGACCCAAACTAGAGATAACGCCCTTGCTGGCGGTACAAAACTCCAGCACTAACACCCATGTCGAACGCACAGACGCCACCTGTACGGAATCCACACGAGAACTCGAGTGGCTAATCACATGCGAGCCTTTATTGGGAGCGCTCCGGGGCGAGGTTCGCCGGCCTGAAAGATTGGGGCGGGAGAAGTCGGCCTCGGGAAGGGAGGGGGCAGCTTTTACAGGGCTCTGGGGTGGGGGAGAGGCGGATCAGGCAGTGCAGCAGGCGATTGCCATAGATGGAGTTATTTTTCAGAAATGTTCAGCAGTTACTGGCCATCTCCGTCAGTCCCGGGTTTAGGCACATCCGGGTTCCGGGTCGGCAGGTGTGGTCAGCAGTTACTGGAAATGCTGCTTGTGGCGTTCCTCAAGCTGATTGCATCGGTCATTCCACCAGCCCAGGCTCCCTTCTGTCTGAGGCCCACCGACCTTACATTCCCGAACTGATGGCATCAGTCATTCCACTAGTCCAGGCTCCCTTCTGTCTGAGGCCCACCGACCTTACACTACCCGTTCTAGATCAATGCCTAATAGGAAAACAATGAAAACAAATGCAATTTTTCCAAGAGAAATTATTATTTTTTTAATATATATTTTATTTATTTATTTATTTTGACAGAGGAGAGAGAGAGAGAGAGAGAGATACAGAGACAGAGAGAGAACTGAACTGGGGGAGCTCCCAGTTCAGCATATGGTTCCCCACGGGCCGGGGCCGGGATTCGATCCTCGGTCCCCGGCGCTGCAAAGTGAGCGCTTAACCCACTGAGCCATCCCGGCTTCCCCGAGAAATTATTTTAAACATAGGCACCTACAAGGGCAAAAATCAGACAGCAGACGGATCCAAGTGTCGGCTGAGAATACGGGAGTGGTGTGCGGAGAGGCAGGAGAGAAGCTGGCCTGACCAGCCTTGAGGTCAAAGCCAAGGTCACAGGTGTGGGTGAAGCCAGTGCCTAGCTGAGGACAGATGTGGGCAGGTTTCAGCACATGGGGAGGTGGAGAGTGCTGGGGTACAGCCCTGGTTTGAGTCGGGTCCCCCCTCTCTAGCTGTGAGGGCAGGTGACCCCCTTGGCCCATAGTCACTGCTGCAGGCAGTTGTGCTGTTGGGACCCGAGCCCACAGCCTCTGCTTGGATGGAAGCCACTGAGCTGTTAGCCGGGGGCTGCCTGCCATCAGCATTTTTTCCACAGGTCCCGGGGAAGAGTCGGGGGTGTCAGTGAGCACAGGCCCCTGGGCCGGAGGGCAGGGCAGAGACAGACCAGAAGGAGCTGAGGGGCAGCCTGAGGCCAGAGCAGGCGGGATACTGGGGCCGGACACCCCTAGCAGGCCTCAGCCGGCTGCGTGGAGGTCTGAGGTCCCGCCTGCCCAGTCCTGCCCCTCTGTGTCTCTCACGAGCATTACAAAACCCCCCCAAGTCCCTTGCACCCTAAGTCTACTCAGGGTATAGTCCCTGGAGGCCCCACCAGACACAGGGGCCTGCAAAGAGCCCTCCCCTGTCCCCCCCCTCAAAAATGCTGCGGCACCCCCCCCACACACACACACACAGACGCACCCTGAGGCTGCAGACAGAAGTGGGCCTCCGTGCTGCAGGCGGGAGCCGCCGCCCCAGGCAGGCTTGGTCCATGGGGAGTGGGGGGGACACACAGGGTGACCCCTCCCAGGAAGGTCGCCCTCCCTCCACGCACCATCAAGCAAAAACGTTCATTTTCTTCCTGGCACCAAATCGTTTTTCAAATGTTCTCTGGGATTTAAAAAAAAAATTGGGAAAGCCAGGACGGCTCAGCGGGTTGAGCGCTCGCTTTGAAACCCTGAGGACCGAGGATCGAATCCCGGCCCCGGCCCAGGCGGACCCACATGCTGAACTGGGGTGTGCTTCCCGAACGTGGTGAGGCCCCCAGTTCAGTTCAAAAAGAAAAATAAAAAATTACATGCTGTTTCTAAAAATTCAGCTGTTCAGGTGGTGTTGCTGATACGTGTGGGGGGACCCAGCCCACCCCCCCAGGCCCCTGTGCCATCGAATTCCCGAGAAATAGGGAAAGGCGTTACTCAGGGACTGTCTTCGGTGGGACCAAGGAGGGGCTTCCAGGAAGAAACCCCGCATCAGTATGAGGGCTTGTTTTTTGGGAGGTGCTACTATGCCTGCGGCTTAGGCTCAGGTGCGAGACCCTGACGTGATCTGACTGCGAATAAAATAAGCTAAAAACCCCAACAACTCAGAAGACCGGAAGAGTCGTTTCTGTGGGGCAGGGGTGTAGGTCAGTGCCCTTGCTTGCCCTTGACCTCGTCGGGGGACCTGGACCAGCTGGTGTCACTTCTTGCACGAGCTCGGGGGAGGAGCAACAGGGGCTGTGCTCTCAGTTCTCATCCGGCCCGTTTCCTAACGTCATTACAGCCCGAAAGGAAACGAAAGGAAAGGAGGTGCAGTGGGCAGGCCCAGCCCCCGCGGGGCCGCAGGCTGAACAGGCAGCTGCCGCATACCGTGTTTTCCGGCGTATAAGACGACTTTTGAAACGAAAAAGTCACCCGAAAATCGGGGGTCGTCTTATACGCCGAGTATATCCCGAAAAACGTCTGGATATGCCGCTAAACGAATTTTCCGACTCGATCCCGCACCCATCACTGCAAGGCTGCTCGGACCGCCTCTCTAGCTCAGCCAATCCGAGCAGGCTTTCTATGCATGCAATACCCGTGTTCTATCAATGTACGGTATGTTACGGTATGTTCGGGAAATGTCATTCATTAAACATTCAATTAAAAAAAGAACTGGTGTTGCCTCGGAAGTGGGGGGTCGTCTTATACAGCGAATATAGGCCTAGACCTATGTTTTAACTGTAAAATTAGGGGGTCGTCTAATACGCCGGAAAATACGGCAAATCTTCGTGTCCTTGTCCCTCTGGGTTCCGTTTCCCGGGACGTGGCCGCCCCCGGAAGCCCTTGAACTTGCTGTCGGTGGGCGGCGCACCGAGGGCAGCGGGTTCGCCGTCCTGGGCCCGTTCCCTGGCTCGGAGCAGGCTCGCCGGGGTCTCGGGGCGGCCCGGGGGCTTCACACCGGCAGGGCTGAGGGGTGCCCGAGGCCTCGCTGGGGGCCTTCCCGGCCCGCCCCCCGCGGTCAGCCCCTGGGCCCGCCCGGCTCGGGTCGGGCCTCGAGCGAGCCTGCCTGGCTCCCGTTGGTGGTCCTCGGCCCTGCGACCCCACCGGGGCCCGCGCGCTCCCGCCGCCGCCCTGTGCGTGCGTGCGCGCCCCCGCCGGCGCCCTATGTGCGCGCGCGCGCGACAGGTGCAGCCCCAAGACCGCTGCCGCCACCGCCCTATGCGTGCGCGCTCCCGCCGGTGCCCTATGCGTGTTGCGCGCGCGCGGCAGGGGAGGCCCAGAGACCTCTGCCGCCGGCACCTTATGCGTGCGTGCGCGCCTCCGCCGGCGCCCTTTGCGTGCGCGCGCGCGCGCGGCAGGGGCGGCTCGGAGACCTTCCTCCGGCGCCCTATTCGTGCGCGCGCTCCCGCCGCCGGTGCCCTATGCGTGCGCGCTCCCGCCGGCGCCCTATGCGTGCGCGCGCGCGGCAGGTGCGGCTCCGAGACCTCTGCCACCACCTTCCTATGCGTGCGCGCGCGCCCCCGCCGGCGCCCTTTGCGTGCGTGCGCGCTCCCGCCGCACATGCCCTATGCGTGCGCGCTCCCGCCCGGGCCTCTGTGCCTGGCGAGCAGACGGCCGTCCTCGGTCCTCCCAGGACGTCTGTGTCCTCATCTCACGAGGACGCCGGACTCCATGGATTAGGACCATCCCGGTGACCTCGTGTAACCTGAGACCCCATCTCCAGGTACAGCCCCATTCAACACGTGCTGATGCAGGGCTGCAACGTGGGAGTTTGGGGGGTGACGGACCCCTAAGCTGTTGGCCCGTACCATGTGTATTCTCTCTCTTTGTGTTTTTTGTTAAGATTTATTTTATTGTTTTTGACAGAGACAGAAGGGGGAGGGCCCAGAGCCGTCTCCATAGTTGCACATCATCAGTTTTCCACATGGTTTCATTGCACACAGGTGGGCGGGGGCCGCACAGGGTGGGAACCGGGCTGGGGGCCTCCCGCGTGGGAAGCTCACCCCAGCTCAGCATGTGGGTCCACACGGGCCGGGGCCGGGATTCAATCCTCGGTCCCCGGGGCGGCAAAGCGAGCGCTCAACCCACTGGGCCCTCCCGGCTTCCCGGGTAAACAGTCTTCTTTCTAAGTTGTTTCTGTCCTCGCTGTTCTGGTGTGAAGCTCGGAATCGATTGCGAAAGCGCTGGCAGGCCCCTTCCTGTAGGCTGACCAGGCGTCTCGTTCTCACAGAAACTGCCCCGTTTCAAGCAGGACGCCTGGTCAGCCGGCCTCCCTCAGCCTCCTCGTTGCCCACACAGGCATGCCCACCACCCCTCCTTTGAAGGCGGTGGGCTCAGCATGTGCGTGCCTCCCGGAAACCACACACAGATGGAACAGGCCGCTGCGGTCACGGCTTCCACATGCCAATCGCCCAGTTCATGAGATCTCAGGACACGATTAAACACACTTAAAATATACGGGACCAGGACGAACACAGAACCTCTGATCCCTCAGAAAGCACGCGGCCGTCAGCGGTGGTGTTGCAATCCCCGCCGGCCTGGGACTCGGGACGAGGAGGGGGTCTGACGACCCCATTTTCTGCGACACGGCAGCGCCCGGGCTGGCTGGGAACAGGCCCCGCGGCACTGCCGGCTGGACGTGCGCCATCTCAACCGATGCCAGCGCTTCTAGAAACAGGTGTTTCGGGTTCCTGTGCAAAGCGATTTATAAGGAGCAATTTGATGAGGAGATTAAAGCAACCATGAAAAAGTCCATAAAAAGGAAAACCAAACAGTGGTTCCTCTTAGAAAGTGAGAATAGGTATGGGGGGCATTTTCTTTTTCAATAAACATGGCTTAATTTAATAATACAAACTCAAAAATGAAAACCCCTCCTGCCTCCCATGGGCATTATTTAAAATGTGAAATTAAATTTCCCAACCAAAGATAAATCAAAGCTGTGGACACGGATGCTAATTTCCAGACAGCTCGTGCAAGGGGCCCGCTCCCCCCACCCCAGGCCGGTTGTGGCCCAAACTGGTCAGGAGTGAGGACCCCCTCTTTATTGCAGCCGCCCCCTCTGAACGGCTGGGGCAGCTTGTGCTAATGCACGTGGTTTCCAAAGGACAACTTTGGGATGGTCAGAGGGTTTCAGTGAGCACTGCTGGCCTTTATCCTGGTTCTACGACCACGGAGAGTTGGTCCCAGAGACAAGAACCGGGGAGGGGGTCCCCAAATCGCTGCTGCAGGCCTCCATCTACCTGGCCCCCCCTGGCAGGCTCAGACCTCTTCTAGCAAACACAGTGCGGCCGGGGCTGCAGCCGGGACTGGGGGGACAGGTCAGCCCAGCTGCCACCCTCGTGCATTCTTTTTTTTTAGATTTATTTTATTGATTTTGACAGAGACAGAGACAGAGAGAAGGGGGAGGGCCCAGAGCCGTCTCCATAGTTGTGCGTCATCAGTTTTCAACATGGTTTCGTTCCACACAGGTGGGCGGGGGCCGTGCAGGGTGGGAACTGGGCTGGGGGCCTCCCGCATGGGAAGCTCACCCCAGTTCAGCATATGGGTCCACACAGGCCGGGGCTGGGATTCGATCCCACTGAGCCCTCCCGGCTTCCCCTCCTCGTACGTTCTTCTGAGGAGACGGACAGAAGCCATAGCTACGAGCGGTGCTCAGTGCCATGAGCAAAGTAACTAGGGGCGGAGAAGAACAGGCCAGAGGGGAGCCTCCTTCGATGGGCTTGTGGGGGGGACTGGCAGTAGCCGGCCCCACATCCACTCTCCCCTGCTTTCTATGAACACACCCTGTGCTGGTGCAGCCATGAGCACAGCTCCGTGTTTCTGAGCTCTGCTTGCCAAGGGTTTTGCCAGTGAGACGTGACAGCTGAGCCGCCCAGAAAGTCCCCTAAAGGGGGCTGCCCGAGCTGAGAAGGCTCTCTTCCCCTGTCCAGTCTCCCTCCTGCCTGGGCTATGGTTGTAATAGTTGGAGCTCCAGTGGCCTTTTTGTGATGTGACCTCAGCGTTTGGGAAACCAAAGTTTAAGTAGCCGGTAAGTTCCAAAGCCACGCATTGGACTTTCGATTCTGAAACCTATATTCTCACCCTCTCCAACCCCTTCCCTCTCCACACACACGGCCGAGTTGGAGAACAGGAGTCGTTCCTGCTGCGGCGGCTGCTGGGGTAGGGAAGGCCCCTGTGAATGCAGGCGACGTCCTTGCCCTTGTGCGCTTGGCCCCCCAGCTGAAAGCAATTCATATTCTACTGACGGTTCTAAAATCAAATTCCCAACGCGTCTCTGTGACTGCAACCAGATAGAATTACACAACGCCAGCAACTTATAAATAGAACAAAATTTAATGGGGAGAAAGGAGCAGATCAAGCCACAGGCACCTGGAGAAATCAGAGGACGGGATCTGCTGTGCTTTGCTGTTGGTCTGTCAGCCCGGAGCCTGGACTCCTCTGGGCTCTGCACTGCCTGTCGGTCACCGGGCGCCTCTGGCTCCGTCTGTCGCTCAGCCGCTGAAGCTGAGGTGGAAATGCAGGGCCCTGCCCCCTGGCGTCTCCCTGCCTGGGGCAGCCTGTTCCTCTGTCCTTCTACACCCTCCGCCCCCACCGCCACCGGCCCTGCCCCCCTGGCATCCAGACTCAACTAGCCAGTGAGGCTGCTGCTGCTGCCGAGGACCCCACCCGGTGTACCCCCCGAGCCCAGGTGGGGTGTCAGGCCCTGCCAGCCCTGAGCGCAGCCCCACGCGTCTGGTGAGGTGGGGGCTGAGGTGCTGAGGGAGCCCTGGACAGAGGCTGCGGAAGGGGACACTGCGGGGTCCCGTCCTCGGGCCCCTCCCGTCTCTACGCCCAAGCGCATGGCCGCGTCACTGGCAGACTGGGTGCATACAGGGCAGGGACCCCGATGGAGGCGGAGTCCCTTTGGTGGGCAGCGCTGTCCCTGTGAAGCCCCACGCCGTGGGCTGGGCCTGGTTGGGCACAGGGCTCGGCCACTTGGCACTTCAGGTGGGAGGGCGGGGGGGCTGCCGGGCTCTGGACCAGAACTGCGTCCCCACCCCCAGGACGGTGACACTTCAGAAGGCAGAGGCGCCTGAGCCACTGTCCACTCTGGCGGTGGTCACACAACTCTGAACATCCTAACCCCCGCTGCCCGCCCACCTGCAGAGGGGCTGCCAGGCCCGTGAGCTGTGTCAGGACAGCCGTTTCACGAGAACCATGGAGGACTGAGCGCCGACTCCTAACACGAGCCCCCCTCCCAAGCTCCCCAGAAGGGGTGGGGCGTCAGCCAGGGCCCTGCATCCCCACTGCGCTCTGGTCCTCCTCGTAAGCAGGTGGCTTCCGGGAAAGGGGACTGGCCGGGGAGCCCGCAGCTGCACGGAGGTGTCGGGAACCGGTGTCCAGTACAAGGCCCTGGGGCGTCCCCAGGTTGGCCTCCCCCGGGACACGGATGTGGGCTCACCCCAGCACTGACCTGTCACCTGAGGAGTCCTCGGCCACGGCTACAGCGCAGCCCCGAAGCCACCAGGCGCCCACACGTGCTGCGTCAGGTGCCTGTTCCCTTCTGTCAGGGTTCTGGGGGGCACCGCCTCCTCCTCCCAGGGGAGCCCCTCCAGGCCCTCAGGCCAGGGTCCAGCAAATGCGCAGCTGCTCAGACCCGCCGGGATGAACACGGTGCTGGACCCGAGGGAGGCGTGTGGGGCCCAGGGGACATGGGGGGGGGGTCTGCCCACAGGACGTCACAGAAGTGACGCTTTTCTGGCCGTGGGCACTTTAACCCCAAGTGATGGGGGTGACGCCACCCAGTGCCGACCGCAAGCACAAGTCCCTGACGTGGGAGGTCACACGGCCTGAGACACCGCTGCCAGAGTCCAGGTTTTCAGAAACAAGAACAGGTTTTGTCCACAACAATGGGCATAGGATGCAAATACTGCTCGGACTCTGGCACCGGACGGCTCACCCCCCAGAAAGCCCCGTGGGGGCACGCAGGGCAGGACCCCAGTGCTGAGAACACAGGTTTTATTACGGCCGCTGCCCTGTGGCCACAGCCCAGCAGCAGTCACGGGGATGGCAGGTCACTTCCTGCCTTCCTGTGTCCGCTTCTTTCTCGTCCCCGGCTCCCGGTGGCCGGTCTCCTCCTCTGTGGCCCCAGCCCGAGGTCGCCGCCGCCGCCTCCTGCGTGCCCCTCGGCCCGCGGGCTGCTCTGAGGGCTCTGCCGTCTTGCTGTGCCTCGTCCTCTCGGGCCCGGGGCTCCGGTCTACATGGGGGCCCTCCTGTCCCCCTCTCCCTAAAATGACAAGGCCACGCGGACGAGGCGCGGCGAAGGCCTGGGTCGCTTCACATGTGACTGAAGGTGCCAGTAGGGCAGCAGGTCATGGAAGCACTGATGGCCACGCGGCAGCGAGGACACACTGGCTCCAGACACCGGGAAGGCAGCCTGGGGACAGCAGCGTGCGGAGCAGGACAAGGAGGCAGCAGCCAGGGCGTGGCCAGGTGATGAGGCGGGCGGGTGAGCCCAGGGAAGTGGGGCTGGAGGTGACCCTGCCCCTGTGCCCGCTACAAGGGTGGGGAGGGGGGAGGGGGCAGTCAGCACGCTGCTCATCCCACCTGCCTTGCTCTGCAGCCGGCGTCTGGCCGGACGCTTCTTGGCCTTCCGGCCCCGCCTGCCCTCCAGCAGGCTCCTGCACACCTTTTCCGGGACGTCATCCTCAGGGAAGAGGCCTGAGGGGGCGGTGGACACAGGTGAGGGCAGGCCCGGCCCCACCCACCCTCCCTGCCAGCAGCACCCACAGGCCCTGAGAGAGGAAGCCCGCCTAACCTCCAGCCCCACACAGAGCCGGCCGGGGCAGGACAGCACGGTCCATCCCACACGCTCGTGTGGGGCAAGGACACGAGGGCTCTGGGGTGTGTAAACACGTGTGCCCTGCACGTGACGGGTTCACCTAACAACCAGCCTTGAGCGTGGGCCAAGCGTGAAGTACAGCGGGGCCTCACGGGCAGGCGGGTGACACATGGGACAGTGGGAGCTGCTGGCAGAATCACAGTGGGCTCTACAGGTCCTTCAGCCTGAGCCACACATGTGAGCGTTTTTGTGCTGAAATGTTGGGGGACAGGCGGCCTCCCGGATCAGCAGAAAGCCATCCTTCATAACGAGCCATGGCAGTCCCACGCGCCCGCATCCACATGTGGGGGTCTGCGGCCTCGGCGTGCCAGGAACTGACAGAAACGCAGGCCCTTGGTGTGCCCGGGGCCCAGAGCCCTCAGCTGCCTGCCCAGGGCCCAGAACCAGCGGCCTCCGGGGTCCCCTGCCGCTAGGGCAGTGCATGACCCGCACCCCCAGGGACAGTGAGGCCTCGACTAGGGCGGTCTCAGCGTGCGGCCGGGCTCACCTTCTGCGAGGTCCTGCAACCTGGGGGAAGAGAGAGACGGTCACTCCCACGGCGACCGGCCCCGTGGCCTCTGGCCCCCCGTGCAGCCGCCATCAGCTGGCCCCCTCCCACCTGAGCCCTGAAGCGGGGGCTGCCGGGGCCACGCGTGTGCGTGCACAGGGGGACAGTGGGGAGGACCAGCTGTGAGGCAGCCTCACCTGCGGGTCACTTTGTAGAGCCGCTTCCTGTTCGGGGGCGGGGTGCTCTGCTGACTGGCTGCCTCGAACAGTCGGTTGGCAACAGCCTCATAGTTGAACTGTCACAGAGACACCAGGAAGCCGAGCATCAGTCCCCAGCCAGACTCTGCCAGACGTGAGCCCAGCAGAGAAGCACCTGGGCGAGAGGACACCCCCACGTCCTCCCACTGTTCCCTCTGCCGGGGCCCCAGCCCCGCGGCGTCAGAACACATGAAGTCAACCCTGACTGATTTTACCTGACCCGATACCTAGCGTCTCACTGATCCCGCAGGTGCCGGGCACCTGAGGCGCATCAGCAGGGACCACACACTCCCAGTCCTGGTGCGGGGCTCTCACCGCAGTGCCGGCCCCGGGCGGCCCCCCGAGCCCTGTCCCCTGGCGCCCAACCCTGTTTCTCAAGGACGTGTGCTCCACAGACCAGGGGACCCCACATCTCAGCCGGACAACGGTTGTCCCCACTCACAGTGCCCCCCCCCCCCAGGCGAGCCCAGGCCCCACCTGGAGGACGGGGCCAGCACTGTCCTCGTCAGCTCTGGCCAGCTCCTCGCCTGTGTCCACTTCAGACCCACGGGAGCCTAGAATGACAGCACACACGTGGTGTCCCGACCCCCACGCACACCTGGGAACCCACAGGCCCGCCTGCCAGGACCCATGGCCTGGGAAGAGTGTGCAGGTAGAGGCTAGGGGGCCCACAGCATGAGATGGGGGGACCCCGATAGCCTCACACAGGGATGACAGCCCCGAGGGCGTGGGGCCTGCCCCATCCCTGAGGAGTGGAATCCGAGGGTGTTGTGAGTGGGTGTCCTAGCAGCGAACGTAGAGTGAGAAGTCCCAGAAGAAAGCAGGAATGGGGGCTGGTGCAGGCACGGCGCAGGCCTAGATGAGAGATGTGGGGGGCACCGTGCCCAGCCTTTGGGGCCCTGACATCCCTGCCTACAGAAGACAGCTGGGGACAGAAGCGGCTGCGGGAAGGCGTGCGCGGTGGGGAGGGGAGGCGGTGGGGCGCGGGTCGGCGTGGTGGGCCTGCCAGGAGACTCCTGGGTCTGCCTGCGCAGCGGTGATGGTGACGAGGGGGAACAGGAGACGCGGGCAGCCTCAGAACACACTGGGGCGGGGCTGACTAGTAAGCAGGCCTGCGGGCCGGCCAGCAAGGTGCTGAGAGCCAGAGGAGGGAGATGTTAACCCTGAACACGTGGTCGATGGCCTTCCAGAGGCACCAGCACCGTTCAAAGGGGAAAGGACAGTCTCTTCAACATGGGCACCAGGAAAATGACCTCACGTGCAAAACAATGAAGTTGGACCTGCTGACACCACAAACAAGAATTAACTCAAGATGGATCAAGGAGCTACATGTAAGACCTAAGACTCCCAGGAGAACTCAGGACAAAAGCTTCATGGCAGTGAACTTGGCAATGAGTTCTTGAATGTGACACCGCAGACAAGTAAGTAGTAAAAACGAAACAGAGAAAAATAATTTTACAAAAGTTATTTAAATTTAAAAATGTCTATCAAAAGAGACTACAAACCGAGGAAAAAAGCACAGAATGGGAGAAGCTGTGTGCAAGCCACAGATCTACTAAGGGATGTGGATGCTGAACACAAGAGAACTCCTAAGACTCAGCAAGACCACTGGTTAAAAACCGGACCAAGGGCTGGAACAGACATTTTCCACAAAAGATACACACACAGGGGACAAGCTCATGACAGATGCTCAGCATCGCTAATCACCAGGGAAACGCCACCAGAAACTCAGAAAGATGGGGTGGTGGGACGTGCAGGGCACCCATGCACTGCGGGGGGGCGGGGGGGGGGGCAGCCGGGCAGCCACGATGGGGACAGTGTGGACGCGCATCAGAAAACTCGCTTTTGGAGACACACCCAGAAGTCAGAAGCAGGATCTCTGAGACGCACCGCACCCCATGCTCACGGCAGCCCTGCTCACAACAGCTAAAATGTGGATGCGACCCAGGTGCCCACGGCCAGACGGACGACCGGCAGCACGTGGTCCATGCACACGACAGGGGCCGTGGAGCACAGGCCGGCACAGCGAGCGACACGCTGCCGCGTGGTGACGCTCACCTGCAAGCAGCAGGGGCAGCTCCGGCCCACCATCCTCCGCCGTCCACTCTGTCCCCACCTCATGCAGGAGGTCCTCGATGGCGAGCGGGGCCTGCTCCACTATCGTCTCGAAGACGCCCTGGGCGATGCTGTGCAGAACCAGGGGGCTGCAGGCAGCAGACATGATGCGGCCGTCAGGGGGCTCTCGGGAGAAGCCACCTGCTGTGCCCCCGCCCCCACGGTTGTCCCGAGGACACGAGTCCTGAAGGCGGTCCCCGAGGAGACCGGTGAGGGACAGGGACAGCCCCGGCCACGCACTCCTTGGTCTGGGCGGCGATCCTGCAGAAGGGCTCGATGAACTTGAGGTTCTGGTCCGCTGTCAGCTGCGGAGGAGGCGGGGCTGTCAGTCTCTTGTCCACAAGCCCCCCGGGGAGAAGCCGTGCCCCCTCCCCCACTTCGCCTCTCAGTCCCGCCCCCCCTCACCTCGCCAGCGCCCACTTGGGTCAACTCCTCCAGGAAGATCTCAATGAAGTGGCTCTTCACCCCGTTGGGGGCCTGGCTGTCGGGGTGCAGGATCTCGGTCATCAGCAGGTCCAGCAGCTGCTCCGTGAGGCTGAGGACGGAAGCGGCAAATGCAGCAGCAGCAGTGCCAATGCCCTGAGTGGGCGCCCTGACAGGACACAGCCACACCCCCGCGCATGGGTGTGTGGCACACCTTCCGGCACATAGGACCCCTGCCACTCCAGACTCAGGTGACCACGCGGCGCCTGCACGCACGGTGGGACCGAGGCTCAGCTGCCACACCAGGTGCAAGATGCGCGGACATCACACAGGCATCCCCGTGTCCTCCAGCCAAGCAGGGAAGGGAGGCTGACAGGAGGCATCCGGGTCCCCCCCTGCCGTCCTCGGGGGACTGCTCAGGGAGGCGGCACTGAGCTGACGCCAAGACAGGAGGCACAGGCCACGGAAGGGGGTGAGCTCACCCGGGCCCTGCTGCACCCAGGACATGGCCCGTGGAGCCACGACAGGCACACCCGGCATGCTGGGGGTCAAGGACCCCAGGGGCCCCTCCCAGCTCAGAGAACGCCCGCAGGGGCCCAGAAGCTTCTGAACTGGGGGCGCCTGGTGACCACAGACCCCTGCACCTGCATGGTGATACGCATGCTCCTTAAGAAGCCACCAGGATGACGTGAGTGCACAGCTACAGGACTCACCACCAGGGGCGGAGGTGACGCTTGTGCGGCTCGAGGGAAGGATGAGGCCAGAGAGGGTGCAGGAGCCTGCTCCCCCTCCCGGGGCCGGTGACAATGCTGACAAACAGCTCCCCAGACCAACCGGTTCCGGGTGCTGCGTGGGGTCCGAGAAAGGCTACAGGCAGCCCTCGCGGCACCCTGGCCACCCCAGGGCATGGGAGGTCCCGACTGCCTCGCCGCAGCCTCTGTGAGCTTCACTAGTGATGCGGGTGGGACTTTACTCAGACCAACAAGTTAACAATAACGTCGTCCCTTACACACCTAATTCTGCTTCGGTCACTAGCGACCTAGTGGGTGACCCACAGCCCGAGGTCCTGACCTGAGCTGAGAACACACGCAAACCATAATTTCAAACGCCTTCACTTAAGCGCCGCCCAGCCGCCCTTTAACACACGGGCTGACGCCAGCATGTAAGCAGCACGTGAACCCAACACCCAGGGGCTCTGGACTCGCCGTGAGCACTGACCTGCCGTCCCACGCCCGCGCTCGCAGGGCCTTCAGGGACTCGTTCAGGACCATCCGCATGAGCTGTGGCACAAAGGAGACCGTTAGTGGGAGCACAGCCCAGACTTCGTGTGCCCAACGCCTTGCTACCCACGGTCACGGGGCCCCAGGCCCACAGCAGGCTGCCCACGGTGTGAAAGGGCCCGGAGCCATTGCACAGGTGCTGAGAGGCCCCAGCTCCCCAAGTGCGCCAGGAAGCCAGGTTCACGGAGGACACACCAGGGTGGCACCGGCAGGACCCTTGACAGCTGAGCCAACTGGTCCCCGTCTCAGGTGAACAGGGGGTGCAGCAAGTACCCCCACAGGAGTCAGAGCCCCCGGAACCACCAGGTCTAGGAACTGAGAACACGGCCCTGACCCCCGGGCCTTCCCCCAGCAGAGAGCGGGAAGTCTGCTATCTCCCCTCTCTCCAGGCAGTAAACCTCCCCAAGAGGCCTCAGCATCTAAACCGGGCCCAACACCCGCCCACGGCCCCCACCTCCCCCTCACAATGGCTCAGCACTTCCAGCCCAGTTTTCCTGCCCTCGGGGTAGTAACCCAAAGGCCCCCAGACGGGTCCAGATGTGGTCGAGGGCAACAGAGGACAGGACGCCGTCCCTGGAACGCAGGAAGCCCGTTTACACCACTGCCTACAGTGCCCGCCACAGGGCAGCCTTCAAGGGGCTGTGCCAACAGGGGACACGGGTCCCAGAATGCACCTACCTACATGCCCGGCAGTGGCGCCACAGGGCGCTGCACAAAGCCCCGCAGAACCTGTGTCCCGTTACCCGCTCTGTGAGCCTGCCAGCCGCCCCGCCCACTCACCGCCCTGCGTGCTGGCACCAACCACCTTCCTTCCTTCTTTCTCAGCCCCCTGCCCCCCGCCCACACTCTCACACCTGCCATGCAGTGGCCACGGCTGAGGGGTGGCTGATCTGAGTGGCAAATCACAGGCCACTGCAGCCCAGCCACTGCCCCGTTCGGTGTGCTCACTGGGTCACCAGCTGTCTCACTGAGGACTGTCCTAAGTCTGAGAGCAGAGCTGTGGTAACAGTAACAAGACTGATTCAGCATGGAGGGGAGGGCGGGGTCCAGCCAGCAGAGGGCGCTGAGTCTGTAACTGGCTCCTCCCTCACATGAGGTCAAGTCAGTAACCAGGATCCTCAGGACAGGATGGGGATGGGGATGGGGATGGGGAAGGGGACGAGCTCTGCAGGGGAGCTGTCACATCACTGTCCTGCCTCTGGGGGGTGTGCTCAGCTCCCTCCCCGCTCAGCTCCCTCCCCGCTCAGCTCCCTGCACCAGGAGGCGATTTAGCTGCCCTGCTGTGGTCTGTGTGGAGTCTCAGGGACAGTCTGGCCCTCGCCTGTGCTCAGACTGCACACACCCTGCAAAACCCTAGGCACACGCACCCAAGCAAGGTCGAGGCTCTGCTCAGGCCCACCGGGCTCAGTGTCCCGGATGCAGGGGGTCCGCACTGCCCAGCAGCCTTCAGCTGAGCCCGTCAGGGCAGGTGGGCTTGGAGGTCAGCCCCTCGGTGCTGAGCCCTGGCCCTCCCTCCTGCCGGTGGGGCCGTACGGCCAAGTGCTGGGTGCTCAGCCTGCTCCCCTCCCACCACCGGGGACCCCGGGAGGCGCGGGCAGCTCCTCACCATGTAGAACTTGTCCAGGCGCAGCCGGTCCAAGCCCGTCCACTCACGACACATTGTCTGCCAGAAGGTCCGGAGGAACAGGTGCTCTGAGGAGACAGGGCCGTGGGGTCAGGGAGGGAGGCGGGGGCCGCTCTGGGAGCGAGGTGAGGGCATCGGGAACCTGGCCAGGCCACCGATGCAGCCCACTCTGGGTTCTCAGCCATGAGGCGATGCCACAGACCTGGCTCAGAAACGGGGCTACGGGGGCCGCTGGGGGGAAAGCAGAGCTCAGCTCCAGCCCTGGGCGCAGCCACAACCGCGGCAGAGCAGACACAGGAGCAAGGCCTCCAGCAGCACAGGAAGCTGCTCGGGGACCCCCCCCCCGGTCCCCGGCTGACACGCAGGCCTGACCTCCCACCGGCTGCACCAGAAGCACAAAACCCTGCCAACCGGCTGCGCCAGGCTCCTGGTCCAGCCTGAGCGGTGTCAGCTCAGGACATCCACATGATGGGGATACGGGGAGGTGGCCTCAGCAGGGGGCAGCCCTGGGACCCCTGGGCTTCGGGACACACGGGGCACCCCTCCTCTCCCGTTACAGGTCCCCCAAGGGCTGGTCAGAAGGCTCCCTGGCTCCCTCCCGCATTAGCAGGGGCCCCTGCATGTGGCCTCTCCCAGGACACAGGCACACCTCCACGGTCCTGAGGTGAGAGTCCCCCACCTCCCATGACTCCAGTGCTGTCAGAGGCCCTCCCAGGGTGAGGAAGCGGTTCCTGGGGCCCCCCCACAACCCCTAACTCCAACTCCTGTGCCTGCTGAAGTCTGGCTGAACAAAAGCCATGCCCAGGCCCCGGCCTCAGAGTGCCATCTAAGGAGAGCGGGGCCTGGACCAAGGTTCTAAAGACTACCAAGGGACTCCCAACAGGCAGGTGGCTGGCCAACAACTCCTGACCTTGGTTAGGACAGAAGCCAGAGTTAGAAAAGCACATGGAGAAACTTCACAGCCAACCCATCAGGCGCAATTCAGTCACGCCATCGGGAACACCATCCCACCGCACATCCCATTTTCACGTTGAAATGGAAGACACGAGCCCGTCTGGGCTTCTGAGCGGAGGGCACACTTTGGAGCAGGTGCCCCAGTCGATGGCAGCTCCCGCCCTCGGGCCCCATCAGGCGTGGCAGCTGACTGACTCAGCCATGGCGAGGGCACTCACGTGCCTCCGTGGTCTGAAAAGCGTGGATGAGCTGGGCCATGGTCCTTCCTAGTTCCTCCTGTGAAGGGAACAGTAAAACACGCCGTCAGTCCCTGAGGACGCGTGGTCTGAGGACAAGCCACAGCAGAAAGGCCCACACTCAGCTGTCCACTCATCAGCAGAACTGGCTTCCGCTGCCCTGTGCAGCCCAGTGTGCGTGAGGTGAGCGACACACGCCCGTGCTGTGAAAGGCCTCCCCACAGCCGGGGCCAATACAACTGCCCAGCCGGGCCAGTCACTGCCCTTGTGACCACAGCCGAGCCCCGAACGAGAGGCTGACAGCAAAGAAGTGACGAGACAGGGCGGGAGGACAGGCAGGGCCACCGACCAGTCAGCCAGTGCCTGCGACCACACACTGCCTGCACTGCGGGACGGTCACTGGCCAGGCAGCACCTAGTGCCCCTGATACACGGACAACCCAGAGAGCACCCCGCTTCCCCGAGCCTGGTGTGGCAGCCTGCATGGGACATGCCAGCCCAGCACTGGGGAAGCTCTGCTCTGAGAACCCCCTTGTGCAGTCACTGTGGAATACAGCACACGGGTCCTTGAAAAGTTAACAGCTGAGCTCAGCAATCCTGCTTCTGGGTATCCACCCCCAACACCTAAAAACATTTATCTATAAACCCATATGGATTCTACCCCTGTGTTCATTGCAGCTTTACTCATGGCGGTTAAGACATGGGAACAACCAAAGTGTCCTGGATAGATGACTGGACAAAGATGCGGCACATATCTTTTTTTTTTTAAGATTTGTTTTTATTGTTTTTGACAGAGAGAGACAGACAGAGAGAGAGAGAAGGGGGAGGGCCCAAAACAGTCTCCATAGTTGACAGCATTGGTTTTTCCACATAGTTTCATTCCACAGGTGGGTGCGGGGCTGCACAGGGCAGGAAATGGGCCAGGGTCTCACCCCGGTGAGAACTGAACTGGGGGCACTCCCCAGTTCAGCATATGGGTCCACATGGGCCAGACCCGGGATTCGATCCTCCATCCCCAGGGCTGCAAAGTAAGCGCTTAACCCACTGAGCCATCCCAGCTTCCCCAAGATGTGGTACATTTACACAATGGAGTATTACTTGGCCATAGAAAAGATGAAATACTGCCATTTGCGACAACGTGGATGGACCTTGAGATCATTGTGCTAAGTGACATAAGCCAGAAAAAGTCCAGAACCACATCATGTCACTCATGTGGGACAGAAAAGTGAAAGCAACAAATGAACAAGACAAAGAAACACTCCCAGACACAGACAACAGTTCAGTGGTTACCGAGGGTAAGGCAGGTAGAGGGGAGTGGTCGAGGAGGGAGGTGGGGGTCAAATATATGGTAATGGAAGGAAAACTGAGGGGGGGTGAGCACACAATACAATGTACAGATAACGTGTTACAGAATTATACACTTGAAACCTACATAATTTTATTAACCAACGTCATCCAATAAATCTAATAAAAATTAAACAAAAACAATTGAAAAAATAAATTAAAGGCTAGCATTTTAGGGTAGCGATACTACTCTATAAGACACAGATATGATGGATCTGTGTCATCGTACACTTGTCCACACCCACAGTGCACACACCAGGGGTGACCCTGGTGGAAACTCCGGACTTCAGTGCAGATGACACATCAAGCAAGGTAGGCTCACTGACTGTAGCAAGCATGCCATCTGGTGGGGAACGGAGATTGCAGAGCTGGCTGCACATGTATGGGACAGGGATGCACTGCAACTCTCTGCACTCCCCTCAGTGTTGCTATGAATTAAAACTGCTCTAAAAGTAAAGTATTTAATGGCCTTTTGGCCATTTAAAGAACAAAACAAAACAAAGCAAAACAACAGGCCTGGAAGCTGTAAAGCTTACCCAGTGTCTTCAGCTATATGAAAACCAGGGCCACCACACGCCCACCTGCCCTGCTCCCACTGCTGCTCCCCTGTCTGCAGCTGCCCACCACCCGCTGACTCACCTGCAGAAGCGGCTTGTCCTGCATCCACATGCAATAGAACAGTCCTTTCCACACCTTCAGCAACTCGTCATGCGTGAAACCACCTGCACCCAAAACAGCAACAGACTACTGTGACCCTGACCTTCCCGTGCCCAGAACAAAGCCAGAGAAATGCGGCTGCCTGAATTAGCCTAGAATCCTATTCCTGCGAAGGCACGCGGCCCTGCCCGCTCCATCCATCTTCCTAACTCAGGACCCCCTGGGCCTGTGGCTATAGGGACTCCCTGTAACCGCCCTCTCGCCCACTCAATAAACACCGAGAATCTACAAGTCTCAGGCACTGAACTCCATTTCTGGAGATTTGAAATTGAGTGAGTCCCCATGTCCTGAGCCTCACGGTGCTCACAGAGGTGAATCTATTACTCATAATTCATCCAGCGTTACACTCGGGGTTTGTGTGTGTTTCTGCTATACTTCCAATTTTAAAGATTTATTTTTATTGGTTTTTGACAGAGAGAAAGAGACAGAGAGAAGGGGGAGGGCCCAGAGCCGTCTCCATAGTTGACATTAGTTTTCCACATAGTTTCACTCCACAGGTGGGCACAGGGCTGCACAGGGCAGGAACTGGGCCGGGAGCCTCCCGTATAGGCCCCGGCAAGAACTGAACTGGGGGCACAGCCCAGCTCAGCACGTGGGTCCGCATGGGCCGGGTCCAGAATTCGGTCCTCGGGCTCTGGGGCTGCAAAGCGAGTGCTTAACCCACCGAGCCATCCCAGCTTCCCCTCACATTTTAAAAGCGAACGTTAATTCATCAGGCTGGTGAGGGAGGAAGGTGTGTAAAATCACTCGCAATATTGACTTGGGTTCCTAGCTACCGTAATTTCCGGCGTATCAGATGACTTTTGAAATGAAAACAAGTCAGCCGAAAATCGGGGGTCGTCTTATACGCCGAGTATATCCTGAAAAACGTCTGGATATGCCGCTAAACGAATTTTCCAACTCGATCCTGCACCCATCACCGCAAGGCTGCTCGGACCGCCTCTCTAACTCAGCCAATCCGAGCAGGCTTTTTATGCATGCAATATACGTGTTCTATCAATGTACGGTATGTTATGGTATGTTCGAAAAACGTCATTCATTAAAAATTCAATTAAAAAAAGAACTGGTGTTGCCTCGGAAGTGGGGGGTCGTCTTATACAGCGAATACAGTGTTCCCTCGCCACTTCGCGCTTCATGTTTTGCGGCTTCAGTGCTTCGCAGGTTTTCCCAAAACATTCATCAAAAAATAAAAATGAAAAAATACAACCATGTCGGCAGCCACATGGCGGAAAGGAGCGTTGACGGGGTTTTAGTGTTGTGTTGGCGATAACTTGTTTTGTTTAAGCGATCACTTTTTTTATTAATTAAGCCCTTATAATGCCGCCTAAGCGCTGTGCCCCTGCGAGAGCTTCCTCCGGGGCGCCCAGAACCCCGTTGACGGGGCTATGTCCTTGTACAGGGGGATTTTGAAGGAAAAGAAAAACAAAGACAACAACGACCCATCACCATGTTTCTCTCCCAGGTAAAGCCCCCGGCTCTACCGTCAGCGCCTCCAGCAGAAGAGTCTCCGAGGGAGCCTAACGCTCCTACGAGGCAAGTGAGAGCCTCTCCTCCGCCACCCACACAGACTCTTCGCCTCTCTCAGAAAGCCATGTTGAGTCATGTTTATCACTGTATAAGGTTTTGTCATTAACCTTATTCATTAGCACTGACACGATTAAGGAAATACGTATACTGTTGTCATTTTTTGTCTTAAATGAGTAAAGTATGAATACCGTTTACATATTTAAAACCTTCTTGTACCCGCATACACGAAAATTCCTAGGGGCAAATCCTACTTCGCGGTTTTTCAGCTTTCGCCCCCATTAACCGCGAAAAGCGAGGGATCGCTGTATAGGCCTAAACCTATGTTTTAACTGTAAGATTAGGGGGTCGTCTTATACGCAGGGAAATACGGTTCGTGTGTGGCCGGTATTCCCTCAGCCGGGTCCTCAGACTGTCGCTCCAGCTCCTGTATCGGAGTCACCTGGAGGGACTCGTCACACACACTGACGACCTTACAGCCAGGCTCTGACTCACGGAGAGAGGGATGGGACCCCGCGTTTGCATTTTTAGCCGACGTCCCGGTGATGCTGAAGTTGCTGCACTGGGAGCGCGCCGGCTGCAGAGGCCGGTGAACGCGGAGGCTCCACGCGGGTCGGAGGCCACCCGGCCGGGGCCGCCCCGCGCCAGGCCCGGCCCCCGAGCGCCTACCTGCGTCCTGCTGAGACCTGGCGGCGATGTATTTCCGGAGCTTCCTCACCGCCCGGTCCCGGGTCACCTGCTCGTTCCCCGCCAGGCGCTGCGCCAGCTGGATCTCCGGGGGGAGCTGCACGCGCGGAGCCATGGCGACCGCGGCGCACCCCGCGAACTCGCCGCTTCGACGGGGCGTGCGCCGTGACGTCACACTCCTGCGCCGGCCTCGCCCCGGCGCGCTGCTGGACGTCATGCGCATGCGCCGGCCTCGCCCCGGGCCGCACGCCGCCGCCTCCTAGTGGCCAGGCCCCGCAATGACAGCGCTGGACGGTTAACATTCCGGGAGGTCAGTAAGCGTGTTATCCGCCTTTGGGAGGCGATGTAGTTCAACTGGGTTGACCAGAAAAAGGCTCTTCTTTTTTTTTTATTTATTTATTTGTTTGTTTGTTTGTTTGTTTGTTTGTTTATTCTTCTTTAGCAAAGAATGCCGGCGAGCACAGGCAGAAGGCATGATAGAAGTGCAGAAAACCCGCCTTTGATTCAGGTGTAGGTCATCAGAAAATGTCACCAGGGCAGGAGAAAGGTGGTTGGGGATGGGTTTTGCACATGTGACCCAAATGGCCTGCCAGCCGCCCCCTCAGGGGCAGTCTAGCCTGACCCTCTCCCAGCCTTTAGGTCTGCACCCCTCTCTCAGGACATGGAACACCATGCACACTAGACCTTTACCACCCCAGGTTTGGGACAGTCTACAAGCCAGTTAACACCAGGGATGAATGAATACCTGTGCACAGGAGCGGAATGCGACATGCAAATCCTGATTGGATCCAGGCTCAAAGAACAGACCATAAACGTCATTTGGGGGGCAACTGCAAAAGCTTGCATATAGACTAGATGTTATAGTGCAGAATAATCGTTTACTTTCTTAGGTGTGATAATGTGGTGTGTATATTTATGCAAAATGGGCTTAGCAGGCTTTTTCTGCCAAGGGCCACGTGTTGGGGAACCTTGAAACCCAGTCTGTTGATTTGCTAGGAGGACGCAGGGCTATGGTTTCTTATGGCAAAAGCATAGAACCCCAAATCAGCACAAGAGAAAGGCATATGGAGTGAGCACAGTGGGCCCCAGGAGGAAGCTTCTGGAATCCTCTCCAGGTTGGGTCATGTGGGCCACGCTCACCTCCCCAGCAAGGACCTGTGACAACAGGTGGGAGATGCAGGCTGCCAGGGACCAAAATGGAGACACACCCGCTTCTTTTACGTGGGTGGGTCTGAGATCGTGGGTGGGTCCGGGTAGTTAACATTAACCACTCACGGTATGTGGTGATGGTGTGGGGGCAGCCAGACGCTAGCAGCGAGGGGTTTCGGGTCACCCACGGGTGCCAGGATGGTTCTGCCTCCTCAGCGTCTGGATAAGAAAATGACTCTGACATCTCAAAGGTCGTGTCCTGAGCCTCAGGCCCACCAGGTACCGCCTCTGTCACTCACACGTTCGTTCTTTCCATTTTGAGTGACGGTGGTGGCCTGTCCTTACCCTCCTCCCAAAGGCTCAGCTGCACGTGGGTGAAGGTACACAGCAGGTCATGAGCAGGCCTCTCACACATGCCTGCACATGGGCCACTCCCACGGGGGGCCCCCGCACTGGGGTCCTGCAGTCAGCACCCAGTCATGGGGAGGCCCCGCACCCACTGAGGGGCGCCCGGGCGGGGGGCAGGGGCAGCTGGAGCCATCTCAGCACTGGGCTCCTTTGAGCCTCCTCACCCACCCTCTACTGTGTCCCCAGGGTCTATGCTGGTGACATGCCAGCCACTGGCACAAGGCCTGGGCTGCCGGGCAGGACTTGCTGATGAGGGGTGCAAGGGGTTGGAGGTACTGGGGAGTGAGGCTGGACGGGGCCTGGCCCTGGGACCCAGGACTCCCTGGCAGCTCCCTGCAGCTGTCCCCCAGCTACCTCTGGAGCCCACTGGGCATGGCTCCCCTCCCCTCTGTCCTGGGCAGCGCTCAGGCCTGGCTCCCCTCCCCACCCTGTATTCTGTCCTGCACGTGCCCAGGCCCACCCAAGGGCTCCTGCAGGGCCCAGGTTCGCCCCTCATGGGGCCCAATGCTGACCGTCCCCCAACACTGACATGGGGATGTCCACCCATGTAGGGCCTACCTCCACTGTCCCCTGCAGGGCCCTATAGGGAAGGATAATTTTCTGAAAGGAATTTTTTTTTTTTTAAGATTTATTTTATTGTTTTTGACAGAGACAGAGAGAGACACAGAGGAGGGGGAGGGCCCAGAGCCGTCTCCATAGTTGTATGTCATCAGTTTTCGACATGGTTTCCTTTCACACAAGTGGGTGTGGGCCACACAGGGCAGGAGCTGGACCGGGAGCCTCCTCCATGGGAAGCTCACCCCAGTTCAGCACGTGGGTCCACACGGGCCGGGGCTGGGATTCGATCCTCAGTCCCCAGGGCTGCAAAGCGAGCGCTTAACCCGTTGAGCGCTTCCCCGGCTTCCTGGGAAGGACCATTTTCTCCTTTCTTCCCTTCTAGGGTCTTTGGCTGGTCTAATAATTAAATTGCCAGAGGACCAATCAATAGGAGAAAAACAAATTTAATTTTACACATATGGAGCCTCACGGAAAACACGAGGCCCCAAAGGCTGAGACCTATAGCCATCCAGAGCTAAGGACAGGGACGGGTCGGCAGGTTCAAAGCCCGGGCCAGGCCGGCCTCGCCTGCATGCCTGCAGTGCAGTTCCTCAGATAAGAGGCTCCTCCGTGGCACCTGCTCTCCTTCGGGCCACGCTCTGATCTGCGTGCTTTCAGGCAATTAAGGGAGAGATAAAAGTTCTTCCAGAATTCACGGGGTCTTAATTGCATTCCTCTGGGGTCCTGATGGCATTCCTCTCAAAATAATCATCCACAGTTCAAAGAGGCACGTTTTGGGATGGAATATTCCACTCCCTTTCGACTCAGACACCTGACCCCTCCCAACGCCCTCCCCCCCCACGGCGACTGAGACACCCCCAATCCCCAGGGCTGCTGGCACCCCTCCAACATGTGACGACATGTGGGAGATGCAGGCTGCCAGGGACCAAAATCGCCCCACATCCAGGAAGGCTGACCCCAAACCCCGGTGGGTGGGAGGTCCCCAGGCGATGCCCCCAACGCCTGGCCACCGGGATCGCAGCTTGCCACCAACCCCTGTCCCCC
>PVKE010022008.1:0-25947 GCA_004027555.1 Craseonycteris thonglongyai
CACAGTGCCAGGTGGGTACTAAACTAGTCAGAGTGATCACTTTATAATTATATAAATGTCTAACCACTATGCTGTATACTTAAAATTAATATAAAATAATATTGGATGTCAAACTAACTAAATAAAGTATAAAAATAAAACAAAGAAAAATAAAATAGACACCACAGGAGATATAGACGAGTCTGTGTTAAGTGCTATTGAGTCTGCTGCGATTCCTGACAACTCTATGAATGGTCTTGCTCACAATGTCCTAACTTCAACTAAGACCTGCTCAGCTCCTGTAGACTCATAACTGTAGCTTCTTTTATAGAGTTAATTCATCCCTATTTGGTCTTCCTCTTTTCCTTTGTCTTATATTAATATTTTTCTCAGCAGTATTGTCTTTTCCAAAGAACCTCGCCTTCTTACAATGTCGCTGAAGTAGGACAGCTTCTTATCTCTCCCTAAAGCAATAATTTATTTTTATTTCAAAGGGTAATAGTCCTAGAGACCTTAAATCTCTCCCCATAGAGGATTTTCTTACATTCTATACACTCCAGAGCAGTTTGCTCTCTTCTTTCTCTCTCTGAAGAGGAAAAGGGTGTATACTCATATTTGCCAGGTGCTTTATGTAAAACCTGAGAATCATAATTTTGAAGTTTCCCTCCTGTGGTGCAAATCCCTCTCCATGCACAAAAACTTTGAGCCCTCCTGTGCCAACCCATGAAGGACTGAGGCATAGAGAAATGGCACTAGGATGCTCTGTGAATAAATTAGCGATTTGTTCTGTGATCCAGCAATTTTGTATTTCCTGACAAGATGAGTAAATAAATACAGATTAAAAAGCTTCAGTGACCTTTTTTTTTCCTCATGGATAAATAGCTATGAGTGGAGTAGCTAGATTATATGGTAGCTGTATATATAAACATTTTAGAAACTGCCCAACCACGTTACAAAATGGATGAACATCTTTTACATTCTCACTAGCAGTATATATGAGCTCTCATTTCTTTTCATCCTCAGTTGATACTTGGTATTGTCAATTTCTTTTTACTTTACCCATTCTAGTAGACATACAGTATCATTTTATTGTGGTTTTAATTTGCATTTCCCTAATGATTAATGAAATGGAGTATCTTTTCATGTGCTTATTTGCAATTTGTAAATCTTTGGTGATCTGTTTAAATTTTTCACTTTGTTAAAAAATTTTAATTGGGTGGTTTTGTCCTGTTATTGAGTTGAAAGATTTCTGTATATTCTCTACACACAAATCCTTTGTCAGATTATTTGTATTTTGCAAGTATTTGCTCATGAGCAGGCTTGTCTCTTCTTGTTTATAACAGTGTATTTTGAAATGTAAAACATTTTAATTTTGAGTCTGATTTATTTTTCTTCTATAGTTAAGTCATTTTTATGCCCTGATTAAAAAAACAAAACAAACAAAAAAAAAACAACCTTTGCCAAACCCAAGATTACTACTTTCTACTAGAATTAGAATATTTTCTTCTAGAAATCTTATAGATTTATATTTTAAATTCAGGTATTTGATCAATTATAAGTTTATTTTTGTATATAGTATAATATATGGATTCGATGGGTTTTCTGTGCACATGTGTTTTTTTTTAATGGATATCCAAATATTCCAGCATCATTTATTGAAAAGACTCTCCTTTGTCCATTTCTTTTTTGTTAAAAAATAAGTTGCCCCTATATACAGGGCATGCCAAAAAATGTATATACACTTAAGAAATGTTATCTATGTATCATTTTTCAAAGTTGAATTGAATTATGGTAGCAATGTGCAATATGATGTTCACTGAAAAGATGGTGTTAACCATATGTAGCATTACCATGCGACAGGCAGGACAAAGAAAATGATGAAAGTATAATTGTCCTTCCAGGAGAGCAAGAACAGTTTGAAGTGGTATTTGAAATTCAAGAATGTTGTGGAAGTACACTGACAATGGAGGCGTGAGTATGCAACATATCTCCAACATGCTTAACAATTGCACACATCTGTGATAAGTTTGAGACTCATGGTAAATTGAAACCACATGTGCAGCAATACAAGTAGACACCTTGGTTAACATTGCTCAGTCAGTAATTTGCTGTAATCAGAAGTGTCTGGATGCTGATGGTAACCACTTTGAGTACCTCTTGTAATTGCAGAAGTCAAATGTGACATATCCATCTCTTTTTATCACTATATATTGAGTATTACAATTTTAATAGAGTTTCCTTTCTTAAAAAGTGTATACATTTTTTGGCACTGTATGTATGTCTGTATACACACACACACACACACACACACACACACACACACACACACACATTTATATGCTGCCTGGAAAAAATCCAACCATAAATGCCTCTATTTTTTATATTACATGGTTGGATACTTTCTGGACAATCCCAGTGTATGTGTGGGTCTATTTTGCAACTCTCTATTCCATTCCAGTAATTTAGTTGTCTATCTTTATTTTAATGCCACACCATCTTGATCACAGTAGCTTTACAGTAAGTCTTAAAATCAAGTATTATTAGCTCTTTAATTTGCTTTAGCAAACTCATTTTGCTAATTCTAGGTTCTTTACAATTTAACATTAATTTTAGAATTAGCTTGTCAATATTTTTAAAAAGGCTAGTGATATTTTGACCAGGACTGTGTGCATCAATTTGGGGAGAACTCATATCTTAATATTGAGTCTTCTGACTCATCAACACTCTATAAATATATTTTAGGCCTTTAATTTTTCTCAACCATGCTTCTAGTCTTTTTAACATAGTTTCATTCCATACAGGTGGATGTGGGGCTGCACAAGGTAGGAACCAAACCGGCGGCCTCCCACATGGGAGGTAAGAAGCTTTGCCACTGTCTCAGTGGTTATGAGTAGTGCTGCAGTTCAGCATATGGGTTTGCATGGGCCGAGGCCGGGATTTTATCCTTGGACCTTCCTATTACAAGGCAAGTGCTCAATCTGCTGAGCTGTCCCTACATATGCATCATTCAGTTTTCAACATTTAAGCCAGCACAACTTCTATAAGATTTAATCCTAAGTATTTGATATTTTCAGTGTATTATGTTGTTTTCAATTTCAATTTTGATTATTTGTTGCTAATATATATAAATATAACTGGTATGTATATATCAATCCCATTTTCTATAATATTGGTAAGCATACTAATTTTTTTGACTAGTTATTTTTTGCAACTTTTTAGTAACTTTTTGTAGATTCCGTAGCTCACTGATGCCCTTTTCACTTTTTTTACCCTTTTTTTAAAAAATATTTATTTATTGTTTTTGACAGAGATACAAAGTCAGAGACAGAGAGAAGGGGGAGGGTCCAGAACAGTCTCCATAGATGCATATCATCGGTTTTTCCACATAGTTTCATTCCACAGGTGGGCGGGGCTGCACAGGGCAGGAACTGGGCCGGGGTCTCACCCTGGTGAGAACTGAACTGGGGCACTCCCCAGTTCAGCATATGGGTCCACATGGGCTGGGATCAGGATTCGATCCTCGGTCCCTAGAGCTGAAAAGTGAGCGCCTAATCCACTGAGCCATCCCAGCTTCCCATTTTACCCATTTTTTGGTAAGAGGGTTCATTTTGAATGGTTTCTATTGTGAAGTCTTCAAATTCATTCATTTCAGCTTCTTCAAAGTCTAATCTGCATTTTTAATCTCAGTTTATTAATCACAGGACTTGTATTTACATCTCAGATGTAATTTTTTAAAGATTGTTTATTTTTATTGTTTAAGAGAAGTTATACAAGAGAGAAAAAGAGAAAGCGGGATGTAATTTTTTAAAGATTATTTATTTTTATTGTTTAAGAGAAGTTATATGAGAGAGAAAAAGAGAAAGAGGGACAGAGAAAGGGCCCAAAGCAGTTGCCACAGTTGTACATCATTAGTTGTAACACAGTTTCATTCCACACAGGTGGATATGGGGCTGCGTGTTGCAGGAACCAAACCAGGGGCGCCCTACCTGAAAGGTAGGAATTTTCATCATTGAGTCATCCCAGCAGTTACCAGTTGAGCCACAGTTCAGCATACGAGGTTTGCATGGGCCAGGGCCAGGAATTAAAAGCCACACCTTGCGATTGCAAGTCAAGCCCTCAACCACTCTGCAATCCCTGTGTCCCAAGACGTTGTAATTCTTATCTCTAGAAGTTCAATTTGGAAATTTTTAAATATCTTCAAGTTTTTACTTAAAAATTTGAAGATGAGTTACATAGTTATCATTTGTGAATGTCCTTGTATGTTAATTCTAAATCTGTGTCATTTTTTGAGTTTGACTCTATTGTTTAATTTTTCTCCTCATTATTGGTTATATTTTCTTACTTTTTTGAGTGCCTGATAATTTTTAAGTGGATACCGTACATTGTGAGTTTTACCTTATTGGGTACAGGATGTTTCCATATTTATATAAATATTCCTGAGCTCCCCCCCACCCCCAGGACAAAGTTAAGTGCTGGGCAGCAGTTTGATTTTTTTCAGGTCTTGCTTTTTAAGATTTGTAAGGTAGGGCCAATATTATATTTAATTTAAAGCTAATTGTTCCCTTCCATTGTGTTGAGAGTCTTCTGGACACTCTATCTACTGCTCTGGGAACTATGAGGTTTTCTAGTCTTGTTTGTATATTTATTCCCAATCCTGTGTTGAGCATTGGGTACTACATGCTCTAATAGTTTAGTGGGGGTTCTTTCCATAACTGTAAGTATTTTCCTTTCATTTATATACTGATTGGTATACTGTTGAATATTCAGAAACTCCCACACTCTCTGCAATTATCTATACAGATCTCCTATCTCTGGTTTCTTTTTTCTCTCCTACAAACTCAAAATTTTTAAGGCTCCCTCAATCAGGAGCCTGCCAGTTTCACTTTTGTTCCTTATACCCAAGCCCTGCCCAGAAATTCTTTTAAGTCAGTAGGCTTAGGATGATTGTAGGGCACACCTTGTTTGTTTCCTGCATCTCAAGGATCACTGAACTCCATTGCCTGATGTCCAGTGTCTTGAAATCACTGTTTTCACAAATTATGTCAGTTTCTTCTTTTTTTTTTTTTCATTCTTATTTCTGATAAGAGAGTAAATCTTGTTCCTTCCCCTTGTCACAAAAGTACCCTCTGTTCCATTTTGTTCTGAGAGTGTTAGATTGTCAGAAGACCTTCCTTGTGAATTTTATTAGTGTTTCCATAAGTTCCAGACTTACATCTTCATAGTTGCAGATCCAGAAGAAAAAATCTTGAGTCCTGTTTTTAGTTACTGGAGTAAAGATCCCCAGGTTACTGGAGTAAAGATCCCCAAGTGAACTTGAGTGGTTTGGCATCAGTTAAATGACTACACTGAAGCAATCACTGTGGGTTGGGGAATACTATCCTCTGCTTTGGACAGCTTGTATCCCTGTCAACCCCAAACTAGGGTTCACTTAACTGAAGTACACTACATGGGCTGAGAGTAAGGCAGAAATGCCTCTTCAGAAGATAATCGGGGTGTCATTACAGATGGACAGATGGATAAGTAAATGGAGAGAAACAGAACAAAAACCAACCAAAAATTATGTCCATAATATGCTTATTATGAGAATTATGAAAAGACAAGTACACAGAACTTACTTTAGTCATTCAATTAAAAAAATTTAGGTCTTTCTGTTTGTTTTGTTTTGTTTGTTTTGCTTTTGAGTCATTTTGTTAACAGTTACAGCTTTATAACAATTCAGCTGAGCTCATTTAATTCTCTAGTTTAATATAACTGTTCTCTATTCAAGATTATAAAGGAAATACACTTTTATTAATCAAATATTCTCATAGCAGAAAACTGATGTTGAAAATAATAAGAAGCATGTCTTTCTCTTTGGCCTATAATAAATGTTTGCATCATTATTTGAATTACTTAACTTCTCAAAATGTCTTTTTTCAATTCTATAAGACAAAGACTTCCATGCTTTATTTTATATTTAAGATCAGAAATGTGCAAACATATAGCCATGGTTAGTTATAAATTTAAAATTTTAACTTGTCTTAAATCAATTTAATTAAGGTGACCTATTCCTTGTGGACCAGTAGATTTCATACTGAATCTTGTGAGTAGACCAAATATAGTGAAGCTGTACATTTCCACTTCTTTCATTTGTGTTTCCAAATGACCTTGTTAGATATATCATAAGGAAGATAATGTTATCATCAAAATATAAATTACTTATTTTCCAATTATATTATTCACTTTTTCTAGAATTTCCTTAGAAGTAGGATCCCCATTATAACTAAACAGCGTTATTCAATACACCTTTTATTTTATGCCATGAATAAATAAGTAATCAAAAATTTACTTAGAATTCTTACAATCTTCCACCTCTAGCTGTTTAAAGTGGCATGAAATTCATTTAAAAACTTTCAGAAGTACTGGATTCAGGGTTATTTAAATAAAAATTTTGTTACATAAAGGTGTACCTATCTAGCTTTCAAACAATGCAATGCCTACTAGGAAGTGCTAGTTAGGAGTCATCTCACTGCATTCATTTAATTTACACCTGGTCTACCTCTCCTCACAAACCATGCCTAATTGCAGACATGTATAATAACATAAAGTTTGAATGATTTTTTTTTTTGCATGTATCAGTGCATCATTTCAGATACACTTAAGCTTTCCATTTGTCCTCCATTATTTTCCTAAAATGTTAGCTCTGTGAAGAAAGTGATATAGCAGCTCAACAAGTTAAATTGAATAATCCTTTTCATCCTGAGGACTACATCAATGCAATATATATGATTTTACTATTTATTTCTCATCTTGATTATATAGTGTTGATTTTTCTCTACTTACATTTAAAGATGAATTAGAACTCTTTTCAAAGTTAAAAAGGAATTCTTGATTGTAGGGCTCTTTCTGTCTAAATTTACACTAACAATGAATCAAAATGATAGTCGGTAAAATAATTTGCATTTTGTTCTTGTTTTTCTTAGATGGCTGCATGTACTTTTAGATTTCAAGATATTTTTGTAAACTTTTCTTTTATTTTATCTAGTCAGAGTGTCAACTGAGCTATGTAGCTGCTACTCAGGAACAAACACATAGACTTTAAAAGGGTGTATAGTTTTGAGATACACACTCATCACCTAGCAGATTTGAAAATGATCAGCTATTCAAATATTAATAGATGATCATTTAATCAATCCACTTAAAATTCAAGATTAAGTATTCAGAGCTGACCGTGGAGACCCCAAAACTTTAATGAGTTAAGTCTATATTTTGCTAAAAAAGTGGCCATAGTTTGAATAATTTCATAAATATGGAAAATATATTGTATTTCTATATACTAACAATAAACAACCAAAAACTAAAATTGGAAAGAATACAAGAAAGTTCCTTCCCCTAGAAAATGTACAACTGCTTTTTTCAGCCTGAATTTTGCTAAAAATAATGTAGCTACTTTTATAGTTCATAACAAAAGAGACGGTTTTTAGGAATAAAAATCTGAAATTGGAAAACAATATCATAGCATGAAAAATTTGAAATAATTATAATAAATCTATTAGATAAGCAAGTTTTATGCACTGAAAATTAAAACACACTGCTAAGAGAAATTTAAAAATACCAAAATAAATGGAGTGATTGATCATGTTGATGGATCAGAAGACTCAATATAAGATGCCAATTCTTAACAAATTGGCATATAGATTTGATACCATCCTAATTAGAATCCCAGTAGGCTTTGTTTTAGAAATTGATAATAAAATTCTAAAATCACATAGAAATACAAAGGACCTAGAATAGGCAAAATAACTTTGACTTAGAATAAATAACTAAGGTTTGAGCACTTATAATTCCAAATTTCAACACTTAAGTTAAAGCTATAATAATCAAGATGGTGAGATCTGGTATAAAGATAGAGAAATGATAAATGGAACAGAATAAAGAGTACAAAAATAGGCCCACACATATGTGGACAATTATTTTTTGACAAACATTCAAAGGTAAGTCACTAGAGAAAGTGTAGTGATTTTGACAAATGGTGCTGGAACAATTAAATATCTACATGCAGAAAAATTGATCCTTGATGCTTACCTTGCACTATATAGAGAAGTTAGCTTAAAATGAATCATAGACTTAAAAATATTAAATTATAAACCTCTAGAACAAAACATAAGAGCATACTTTGTGACATTGGACTAGGCAGAGACTTCTTAAACATATTATCAAAAGCATGAGCCACTAAAATATTAATAAATTAGACTTCCTCAAAATTTAAAACTGCTCTTTGAGAGATACCGTTATGAGAATGTAAAAACAAACCAAAGCCAAGAAAACATATTTTAAAATCATATGGGATTTCAAGCTACAATATAGAAAGACTTATCAAAACTCACTACTACAAGCCAAACACCTGATTAAAAAAAATGGTTTAGGGGAAGCCGGGATGGCTCAGTGGGTTAAGCGCTCACTTTGCAGCCCCGGGGACCAAGGATCGAATCCTGGCCCCGGCCCGTGTGGACCCATATGCTGAACTGGGGAGTGCCCCCAGTTCAGTTCTCACCGGGGTAAATACCCTGGTCCAGTTCCTGCCCTGTGCAGCCCCACTCCCACCTGTGGAATGAAGCTATGTGGAAAAACAAATGATGTGCAACTATGGAGACTGTTCTGGACCCTCCCCCTTCTCTCTGTCTCTGTCTCTGTATCTCTCTCTCTGTCAAAAACAATAAAAATAAATCTTTAAATAAATTTTAAAAATGGTTTAAAAATATGAACATTTTAGCAAAGAAGATATACCAATGACAAATAGGCATATAAAAATATGACCATTGTTATTCATTAAGGAAATAAAAATTCATCAGTGAGATGCCACTACATACTTGTTGGAGTTACATGCCAAGTGTGGTAAGTACACTACTGGTAAAAATGTAAAATGCTACAACCACTTTGGAAAACATTTTGCCAGTTTATTAGGAAGTTAAAAATATTCATAATTCAGCCATTCTACTAACAAGCATTTACTTCAAAGAAATGAAAGCATATTTTCATTCAAAAACTTGTACATGACCGTGTACATATATTGAGTTTAGATCACACATCTAGTGCCCCAACTTTTAAGGTTGCCACTCAAGGAATGGGCATCCAAATCACATAGTTCTGAAAGCCAATGGGCCTTGGATTTGTGACTCCAAAGGACTGTAGCATACAAAGAATCAGTTAATAGGCTCACAAACATTCTCTGTGATTATCCCTCCAGGGCTCAAGCAGGGAAAGGAGGCAAAAATGCCCTTCTCCCACTCTTTTCCTGGAAGGGCTTTGATTGCACACATTACATGCCGCTGCCTGATGGTGCAGCTTCTAATTAGTATGTATTTAGGTGCTGACCATAATAGAATTTCCCAGGGTCTGAAAGAAATTGTGCATTTGCTTTACTTCTTCCCTCTGGCTCACTCCAACAATAAAACTAAATCACCAGTATTTTTCTGGATAAAACTTGTTCACAAATTTAGCATCCCAAATTTTACCATTGTCTCCCAAGAGATGGGCTCCCGAATTACCTTGCTCTGACAGCCAATGGGACTTGCATTCAAAAGGCACTAAAGTATGTAAAGAAGCAGTGTTTAAATGGCCACTGGAACACCCCTTGAGGCTATATACCTTAATGCTCTTCAAATATCCATTCTAAGAAAACTGATCTACAGATTCAGTGCAATCCTAACAAAATTCCAATGGCATTTTCCACAGAAATTTTTTAAAATTCTGAAATTCATATAGAACCACAGAAGACCCAGAATAGCCAAAACAGTGTTGAAAAAAATAACAAAGCAAGAGGCATCACACTGCCTGATTTCAGACTACAGTGTGTGTATGACAAACCTGTAATAATCAAAACACTATGGTATTGGCACACACAAAATATCACACATTGATCAATGAAATGGAATTAAGAGCCCATAACTAAACATGCATAGGTAGTCAATTAATTCCTTTTCTACTAGGAGCCATGAGCATACATAGGGAAAGAACAGTCTCTTTAATAAATGGTGCTGAGAAAACTGGACAACCAGGTGCAAAAGAATGAAATTCGACCTGTATCTTACATTACACACCAAAATTGACTCAAAATGGATTAAAGAATTGAACCATAAGACCTGAAACTGTAAAACTCCTGAAAGAAAATGGCATAAGCTCTTTGATATGTATGGGTCTCAGTGATGACGTATTGGATTTGACATGAAATGCAAAGACAACAAAAGCAGAAAATAACAAGTGAGACTATGTCAAACTAAAAATTTCTGCTCAGCAAAGGAAACCATTAACAAAATCAAAAGCAATTTATAGTATGGGAGAAAATATTTGCAAAGGAGATTTATCAAATAAGGGGTTAATATCCAAAATACACAAGGAACTCAGTAGCCAAAAAGCAACCCAATTAAAAAATGGACTAACGACCTGAATATACATTTTCAAACAAAACAAACAAAAAAAACACACAGATGGCCAATGGGTACCGAAAAAGATGTTACCATATATCACTAATATTAGAAAAACATATCAAAACCACAATGAGATGTTGCCTCACACATTTTGGGATATCTATTATTAAAAAGCAAAGAATAACAAATGATGGTGAGGATGTGCAGAGAAAGGAAATCTTGTGCACTATTAGTAGAAATATGCACTGCTACAGCCTCTATGGAAAATAGTATGGAAGTGCCTCAAAAAAGTTAGAACTACCATATGACCCAGCAATCCCCCTTCTCTGTATATGCCCAAAGAAAACAAATTCAATATCTTGAAGAGATATCTGTAATATCATATTCATTGCAGGATTATTCACAATAGCCAAGATATGAAAACAACCTAGGTATCCATGGGCAGATCAATGGATAAAAAAAAATAAACGTTAAATATACATGCAATAGAATATTCTTTTTTATATATATATTTATAGAGAGTAATTATTTTATCTTCAGTGCATATTTATTTTTATTTTACTCTTGACAGATAGAGAGAGAGACAGAGACAGAGACAGCTAGAGAACCGAACTGTGGGAACTCCCCAGTTCAGCATGTGGGTCCGCCCGGGCCGGAGCCGGGATTCGATCCTCGGTCCTCGGGGCCTCAAAGCGAGCGCTCAACCCGCTGAGCCGTCCCAGCTTTCCCAATAGAATATTCTTCAGCCTTAAAAAAGAAGAAAAATATTGCCATTTACAACAATATGGGTGAAACTGGAGAGCATTACACTGAAGTTAGAAAACAGAGCAGAATGATTGTTGCCAGGAGTAAGGGGGCAGGGCAATTAATTAAAAAGAAGTTAATAAAAGAGCACAAACTTTCAGTTATAAAATGAATAGGCTTGAGGATCTAATGTAAAATATGGTGACTATAGTTGACAATACTGTGTTGTATTATTGTATAATTGAAATTTGCTAAGAGGATAATTTAAATATTTTCACACACACACAAAAAGATAAGTATGTGAGGTGATGTATGTGTTTATGAACTCAAGGGGAAGCATTCTCTCACAATACATACATACAGCAAATCATCGTGTTTCATACTTTAAATACTGGTATCTTATAATTTTGTCAATTATATATAGATAAAGCTGGAAAAAAGAGCACATACTGTGTGTTATGTGAGTCAATTTATATGAATTCAAAAAAACAAGGAGAGCTCAGTATAATCTAAGGTGTTAGAAGTTAGAAGAGTGGCTACCTCTGAGGTTTAAAGGTATTGACTGACACATAACGTGAAGGAAAATTCTTGCATGCTGAAAATGTGTGTCGTTAATTTACATAGATACATGTGTAAATATTCATCAATGTGTAAACTTAATCTTAGTGCACTTTCTGGTATACATGCTATAAAAAAGTTTTCAAAGCTATGTTTGCTGAAGCCTATATATCTCTTTAGCACTATTGGAAGAAGAAGAACATTTCCTTCCTTCCTAACAACTTCAAAATTTCACCAAATGTCTCTCATTGGTGGAATCTGGAATCATAACAGCAAGAGATTCTGGGAAATTCAGTTACCAGGATTCTGGACCCCACAAAACAGGGGATAGTATTATACAAAAATGAGTAGAAGTAAATGCTAAGTATTGCTCACAGTGCTTTATCTTGTGGAAAATTAATGAAGGATGCTGGGATGGCTCAGCCCCAGGATCCAAGGATCAAATCCTGGCCCAGGCCTGTGCAGACACATATGCTGAACTGAGGTGTGGCTCCCAATTCGGTTCTCACTGGGGAGAACTTCCCATGTAGGAGGCCCAAGGCTTGGAACCCTGGCGCATGGGAGCACAGCTTCCATGTGAGAGGCCCCAGCCCAGTTCCCGCTCTGCACAGCTGCCCACTCACCTGTGTGGAATGAAACTATCTAGAAAACCGATGATGTGCAACTACAAAGACTGCTCTGCGCCGTCCCCATTCTCTCTGTCTCTGTCTGTGTCTCTCTTTCTGTCAAAACAATAAATCTTTTTTTAAAAGAGAATGTTAATGAAAAGCAAAGAATAAAAAGTGTTCTAGAATATAGAACTACTGATGACATTCTTATGTATTCTTTTCGGAATATCCTAGGATCTGTAATTGAAATCCAAGAAATTGTGTGTGTGTGTGTGAGAGAGAGAGAGAGAGAGAGAGAGAGAGAGAGAGAGAGAGAGAGAGAGAGAGAGAGAGAATGTGGTTATTTTTACAAGGATAGTAATATAAGGAAAACAGAACACATAGTTAAAATATGAAAATTATGAGTGCCTATACAACTGCATGATTAAGATTTAAATATTTTTAGAATATAGGAACAATAATTTTAATTAGACTACTCTTTAACAGAACAAAATGTAAGCAATGATTCTCTAACCAAAAAATTTTTATGGAAATGGCAGAAAATGCAACAAAATAAAAATAACACAGTTCAAGAGCAGCATAACTTACCATATAATATAGATATACCATATTCATGTTTTTATTTTCCTTGTTTTATTTACTTTGCTTAGAAACTAAATCTTTGAATGCTCCATGTCTAGCTTCAAGCTTACCAATCCTGTTTTGTGACTTCTTAATTAGCCCATTTAACTACAGAGAAATATTTTGCATATTGTAAAGTGAATTGCTATTAATAATGTACTTCTCAGATTTTTAGATTATACAGGCCACAATCCAATAGTTCAATGTTTTATCACACGTTACAACTACAGAATATGTTTCATTACAGAGAATCATAAATGTTGTAAGACTTAAAAACTATAGTGTCTTTATAAAAATTTGTAACCTACTCTTTTTCTAATTTTTATATTTAATACTATCCCAATTGCCATAATTTGTCCTGCATTCTTTTCAATTCTCCTATTATTACCTAGACAATAAAATCTGACAAGCAACGCCAATCTAACTCTATTTTATTTGGAAGGCTCCAATTGGTCTTAACTTAGTATAAATTTGGCATGTCTCCTCATGAGGAGTAACATAGAATTACCCACATAATAGAGGTACTTTGCTTCCCACCACCCGTCATTTATCCGTTCCCACCTCTACTGAGTGTGGGTGCCCTAAGGTTCATTTGAATGTGGTATTTTCACATATCTCAGCATGGTCCTGAAGAGGAAACACAGTCTATCTAATCTAAACTAAAGTACTCTCCCTATCTTCCTCATGTAGCGTATTTTGTTATTTCAAGTTCACAGGTCCTTTTTTTTCTGATTTATGATATACCACTGTGCTGCGTGTGTCATCAAATAAACTGTTCGTGAGAACATTTGCACAGGATTTGTAAGGGAAAATCACAACTTGAAAACTGTACATGGATGCCAAGGTCCTCTCTCTTCCCATTCTCTTTTAAAAACATCGTCAGACCCTTATTTCAATATTGTAGTCATTTGACATTCCCCATGCATTATTGAAGATTTTTTCCCCAAGTTTGATGAGAGCATTTTCAAACATCTTTTAGAATTCAGCACTACAGCTCTCTTACCCACCATAATATCTGTAAGTTTTCTGTGCAAGCTTTTGTGTCTTTATCATTTCTTGGACTACCCTATGCTATTTGTTATTCTTTCCCTAATTCTGTTTCAATTTCCTTCTTCTTTGTTATATTCATCTAATTCTTATCACAGTTCTCTTCATTCAGTACTTTGAGTATATTTTAGAATACGTAAGCTGTACCTACTTTGTTTTCTTTTCCTTTTTCCTTATCTTAACTATATTCTTTCCTTTGTTCTTTTCTCTTAGCTATTTACATCCAAATATCCACTCGAACATCTTTATATTTATGCTTATAAGATACCCCATGATGAAATAGAAAGGCATTAAAGAGGCAAGAAATCTGGGGTTAATTTTGGCATATTAACTCTTTCTTTGACCTTGGGGAAACCATTGCCCCTCTATGGGCCTCACTTACCTCACCTGTAAATAAGAAAGCTAGTTAGAATGCTCTATGAGCATTTTTTTTTAAGATTTATTTATTGTTTTTGACAGAGAGAGAGAGAGACAGAGACAGAGACAGAGACAGAGAGAAGGGGGAGGGCCCAGAACAGTCTCCATAGTTGCACATCATTGGGTTTTCCACATAGTTTCATTCCACAGGTGGGCGTGGGGCTGCACAGGGCAGGAACTGGGCCAGGGTCTCACCCTGGTGAGAACTGAACTGGGGGCACTCCCCAGTTCAGCATATGGGTCTGCACAGACCAGGGCCTGGATTCGATCCTCGGTCCCTGGGGCTGCAAAGTGAGCGCCTAACCCACTGAGCCATCCCAGCTTCCCTCTATGAGCATATTGCTAGTGCTAGAAATTCTGTAATTCTAAAAATCAGCACCTATATTTATGCCTACATATCTGTATCTATCTCCCTGTTGCAATCTATCTATCTACTTAACTAAAAGAGTAGCAATTTTTCCTCCCAGTTTCCAGAAGTTTTACAGTATTATATTATATTTCATATGTTGCTTATTCTTATTTTAACGTGTAGTTTACTGTTTTACTTTATTCAGTTAATTAGGATGACATCAGTTAATATAGTTACCGTATGTAGCTTTAAAGTGTACAATTCAATAATACATTATCTTTATGTTGCATTCTGTGTTCACCACCCAAAGCCAAGCTTCCTTCCATCACCACATATTTGGTCCCCTTTACCCTCTTCTAACCTCTCCTTCTTTCTCTCTGATAACCACCATATTGTTGTGTTTATGAGTTCCTTATTTGTTTCTCTTGTTTGTTTGTTGCTTTTTGTTTTATATCTCACATATGATTGAAATTATATGGTTCTTGAGTGTTTTCATCTGATTTATTTAACACATTCTCAAGATCCATCCAGGATGTCCCAAATGGCAGTATTTCATCTTTTCTTATGGCTGAGAAGTATTCTATTGTATATATGTATATTTTCTTAAAAATTTATTTTTATTGTTTTTGACAGAGAGAGAGAGATACAGAGACAGAGAGAAGGGGGAGGGCCCAGAACAGTCTCCATAGGTGCACATCATTGGTTTTTCCACATAGTTTCATTCCACAGGTGGGTGTGGGGCTGCACAGGGCAGGAACTGGGCCAGGGTCTCACCCCGGTGAGAACCAAACTGGGGGCACTCCCCAGTTCAGCATATGGGTCCACATGGGCTGGGGCCAGGATTCAATCCTCGGTCCCCAGGGCTGCAAAGTGAGTGCTTAACACACTAAGCCATCTCAGTTTCCCCAGTGTATGTACATTTTCTTATCTGATCATCCATGGAAGAACATTTAGGTTGTTTTCATGTCTTGGCCACCATGAATAATGTTTTAATGGACATAGAGATACATATATCTTTACAAATAAATGTTTTTAAATTTTTCAGGTAGATACCCAGAAGAGGAATTGCTGAGTCATGTGATAGTTCTATTATAAATTTTTTGAGGAAAATCCATATTGTTTTCCATAGTGTCTGTACCTGTTTACGTTCCTACCATTAGTGTACAAGTGTTTCCTTTCCTCTACAATCTAACACTTGTTATCATTGATAGTAGTCATTCTATTAATAATAGGTTGAGGTGGTATTTCATTGTGGTTTTGATTTGTATTTTACTAATAGTTAGTAAAGCTGAGCATCATTTCATGTATCTGTTGGCCATTTATATGTCTTCTTGACAGAAATGTATGTTCAGGTCCTCTGCCCATTTTTTGATTGGAGTGTTTGTTTCTCCTTCTTGAGTTGCATGGGTTTTTATATATTCTAGATATTAGCCCCTTATCAGAGGTATCATTTGTAAGTATCTTCTCTAATTCAGTTGGTTGAATTTTTGTTTTGCTAATGGTTTCTTTTGTTATGCAGAAGCTTCTTAGTTTGATAGGATTCTATTCATTTATTTTTGCTTTTACTTACTTCCCTTGTTTTTGGGTCAAATTCATAAGATCCTCTCTAAGACCAGTCTATAAGTTTAGTACCTGTGTTTTCTTCTATGTGTTTTATTATTTCAGGTCTTATATTTAGGTCTTTAATCCATTTTGAGTTAGTATGGTGACAAATAGCAGCCTAGTTTAATTCTTTTGCATGAGGTTTTACAATTTTCTCAGTACCATTTACTTAAGAGGCTTTCTTTGCTCTATCGTATGTTTTTGGCTCCTTTGTCGAAAATTACCTGGCCATATATATGTGGATTTATTTCTGGGTTTTTAATTCTATTCCCCTGGTTTGTGTGTCTGTTTTTCTGCCAATACCATGCTGTTTTGATTGTTGTCACTTTGTAGTATAATTTGGAGTCAAGGAATATAATAGCTCCAGCCTTATTCTTTTTTTTCTTAGAATTGCTTTGGCTATTCAGGGTCTTTTGCGATTTCACAGAAATTAGATGCTTTCTTGTTCTATTTCCTTAAAAAATGATATTGGGATTTTGATGGAGATTGCATTAAATTCATATGTTGCTTTGAATCATATGGCCATTTAAATTATGTTGAATTTTTTCAATCCATGAACACAGAATATCTTCCCGTTTCCTTGAATCTTCTTTAATTTTATTTTAGTAATGTCTTATAGTTTCCAATGTATAGGTCCTTCACATCGTTTGTTAAGTTTAGTTTTAGGGTTTTGTTTTGTTGTGTTTTTTTTTTTTATTGTTTGTTTTCTTGTTGTTGTTGCAACCAAAAATGGACTTGCTTTTATTCAATTTTTCTCTCTTTTTTTTTTTTGTTTGAACACCAGAGAAATCAGATTTTAAAATTTGTAAATAACCTGCTTTGTAAGCCTCAAACCTTACAGAATGGCAACATTTATTAATCTACTTAGTTTATGAGCACATGTGCACACCCACACACATACTTGCATGCATGCATGCAGACATACACACACTTTGCTGTTTCTAGAGTCATACTGGGCTAAGTTCACACCTTATTTATATATTTACCTCTCATAGCTATAGTTTCCTCCAGTGCAACAAGAAGGTAATATTCCTACTTTAGAGCTGTTATGGGGACTGAATAGGATACATATGTATACTGCATAACACAGTACCAGCACGTGGTAGGTCTTAAGCTATTCTCCTTCTTCTCCTTTTCATTATTTTAGTGTAATTTCAAATGTAACTTTTATGAAGAGAAGTTGACTTCAATTTTCTCCACACCAGGCACCAGAATTGTGACTACAGTGGAAAAGTGGGGGAACCTCAAAAATCTGAATCAATTTTTAATAGCACCATGAAGAGTTCTTTATTTGAAGATTTTTCTGACAATTATAAAGGCATTTGCTGGTAATAACATCCTACTCTCGGTAAAAAAGAAAGAAAGAAAATCATATAAAGTCTATTATATGATGCAAATGTTCCAATTCATCTCCTTTTCAGTAAGAACCTTGCATATCACCTAGCTAGCGTAATTAAGGGGTTAAAATTTGGTTTGGGCATGCTTTGAATCACTTCCGGATTTTCTCACATGCAGATTTATCTTTCTTTGCTCAGATAGGAATTCCATTGACTTCTCAACATGAAATCAATGCAGCTAGCTATATCTTGCCCTTACTCTTTGCCTTCTCTTCTGGTACAATGGAAGACGTGCCCAGCCAACCCTCACTTATGCTCCAGACCAATTTCCACTCACCTTCTCTGAGGCTTTTATTCTGCAATCATACCTTCCTCTCCTGCATTACTGATTTCTTGTTCTTATCTACTATTGGCTTGTTTATGCTCTAGGGCACACTCTTTAAAACATAAACTTTCACCCTCAATCCTATTGTGAATATTCTATCTCTGATGACCTTTATACAAAACTCAAAGATCTGCTGTCATGGTCTTCACTTTCTTACCTTTCATTCATTCTTTGATCACCCTGGCTTCCTTCACTTTTGAACCACCACTGTTCTTACTATGGCCGTTAACAAATCATCATCTAGTCAAATTCATGCCCATTTCTCTAGTCTTCTCAGCCTTGGCCTCTCAGCTACACTCATACAGTACAAACTTTTTCTTAAAATATTTTATTTTCAGCCTTCATTTCAATGATGCCACATAATCTTGGTTTTCCTTTATTCTACCTTACATCTCCTTTGTTGAATCCTTTTCCTGTCTGGCTTCTAAATATTGGAGAACCTTAGGGCTAGATTCTGAGATGATTGTTCTTAATTTTTGTATTTAATTGCTTTGTCTGTAATCTCTTACAGCTCCATGGATAGAATTGCTGCTATTGAATTGACTTCTAAAATTTATTGAATTGACTTCTTGAATCTCTACCTAAATATTCAATAGGCATCTCATAGTTGACATGTTCTAAATCAATTTCTTGATATAACCCCCACAGTTCTTCCACTATTTCTCATCTCATTAAATGGCATCATTACCTTTCCTGTTATACAAGCTAGAAACAAAGCCCTATCCTTCACGCCTCTCCTTCCTTTTTCCCCAGCAAATTTAACCTAGATAAGCCCTACCTGTTGTTTCTACCTATGAAATATATCTCAAAATATCCATTTCTCTCTACCTCAGATGACACTATGCCCAGTTAAGCCATCATCATTCTTTCATGTTGCCTTGGCAAAGAACCTGACCAGAAGGGGGAATTAAATCATAATGCTGATAAGTTGAAATGGAAAAGTGTTTCCTGTTCTTCAGCTCAAACTGCTCCACAAGGAATTTTAATGGATAGTAGAAGCATAAGACTTATCACATGTACTTTATTAGAAGAAGGACTGGAATGAGGAGGAAATAATATTATAAATATAATAGTCGTTCTTTGGAAGTTCCTTAAGGATTGACTAGGTGGAAATAATAATGGTAATATTTTTAAAATTCAGTTATAAATAAATTCCATTTTTGAATGTGTTAATCTAAAATAACCCTAAAATGCATTAGCTCTATCTTTTTTAATTTGAAAAAGTTATATCAACAACACTTTTTAAGTATAGAATCTTTGTGTTTCCAATACACTGTGGCAAAAATTAGCCTTTAATAGAATATATCTTTTCATGTATCAAATTAGAACTTAAAGGAATGCTGAGATAGTTTAAAAGGCTGAGCATTTGCCTTGCAACTACAAAGTCTGGGGATCAAATCCTAGCCCTGGTCCATACAAACCCATATGCTGAACTGCCATGCAACTGGTAACCACCAGGATGGCAGCAAAGGTTCTCGCCTCCCATAAGGGGGGCCCCTGGTTCAGTTCCACCATGCACAGCCCCACATCCACAAGTGTAGAATGAAATTATGTCAAAAAACTAATGATGTACAACTGTGGAGACTGCTCTGGGCCCTATTCACTTCTCTCTCTCTGTCTCTATCTTTCTCTTTCACCTTCTCTCAATCAATAAAATAATAAATAAAATAAAATAAAATAAGATATAAAATTAGAACTAAAAATAATTCTCATTTATTTCTCTTGAATCCCTATTCTCTTTTATTTCCACAACCCCAACTCTCACATAATTCAAGAAATGGTACTTTGCGACATTACTATGTAATCTTTCATGCTCTAAAGTAATACATTAGTGGCACATACACACGTAATTTAACATCATTTGTAATTTTTGTTATAGAATCTAGGAAATTTCTCTTTCCATTTGTGTTAACCTTCTAATTCTCCTGTGGTCACCTCATTTGGGGAAGCAGGGAACTTCTAATTTTTCTACATGTGTTACATAAGCCCTATGCCATCCTTATGGAGCCTAGCATGAAACAAATGATGCAAAGTAATGACAGAAAAACTGCCCACCACTGCGAATCCTCTGCTGATGTATATAATAATAGATCATGGACCTCAGAGTTTGGCTTTCTCTGCTCTCTAGAGAAAATAGAATCTCCACTGTGGTCTTCTCAAGTGCTTTAATCTTACTTTGGTTTCCCTCATTACCTTTTTTATTTTCTTATCGCCTACCAACAAATAAGGTTTCTCCTGTTCTGTACCTCCCAAAGCAACTTTATTTTCCTTAGCTATTCCTTTAAATATCTTTCTGCCAATCAGAATTCTAATGCTACCCTACTCCATAGGACATTCTCACTGCAGTTTTGTTAAATACATTTGTCATAGTTTATTCTCTCAAGATCTTCAAATTCCCTCTTTTCCTACTCTCATTCTGTCTGACTGAATGACAAAATACATTCTGTATTTTCCAAATATACTTTCCTCCGATTCTACATTTCTACTTCTGTGATAGCTTCCATATTTTTACCTCTATCAAAAGTATAGTATCTCTTAGCCAGAGCTTTTTGGACCTTTGCTTTTTTTGTTGTTGTTGCAGTATTCTTTATTTTTGCCTCAGACGCATCACTAAAATTATTTTGGAAATCTTGGTGTTTTTCTTTCCTCATGTAATCTCCAAAGACTGAATCATGTTGTTCCCACTCATTCTGAAGCTTACAGCAAATTTATTATTAACAAAGATTTTAATTATCTCAAACATGCCTCTTGTGCTCAATCTGACTGAGTTTCTGATCAGTGTTCCCTGGTTGACCAACTCTTCTCAACCCCTTGTGGTTATTCCTCAATGTGATTCTTCCTTTGAAGGCATAGCCAGTAACCTTCATATCATCTTAAGGTCTGAACAACTTTTTTCAAACTTGCTCTTCATCTCCTCTTTAAACTAGTCCTTATTAAAAATAATAATAATAATAATAATAATAATAATAATAATAAAGAAATCATAATAACTAAACCAGGAGGGCAAATTTGTTTTCCTTTTACTTCCCCTTCTTTTGCTCTCTTTTCTACACTAATTCAGCTTCTCACTATCACTCCTTGCCTTAAAATCCACATTTGCAGGTAACCTGAACACCTACAGTGGCCTTGGATGGAGCTGAGGAACACACCACAGACAACTCATTACAAGCAAACTCCATGGTGGGCTCCTTCTGTAGCTTCCCTTCTTCACAAGGTCCACAGTAGCCAGAGCATGTACTGAACTGTTGCTTTCCCTTACTCTTCCAGTACCTGAACACCTGTCTTTAGCCCTAAATTGAAAACTAGGAGCAGTGAAAATTGTAAGCCTCTTAAACATGTATAAGAGCATGTACTAAGTAAATGTAGTAAAAACTCTATTTGAATTCTATTTGCTCTAGTACATGTAACTACTTCTAACCCAGAAATTACAGACGTATGCTGTAATCTAGTCTGATAGAAGTTACAGAAGAGATAAATATCATCACTGTCACCTCCAGAAAATGAGAAGCTTGAGTTTTCTTTTACATTCTATTTCATGTTTAACCACCTGTGGTTAATATGTGATTTTAAATCTGATATAAAAATAATTCAACTAAAAGAAAAACTATCTTAACATAATGAAAAACAAAATAGTAAGATTTTCATTTTCAAAATGATTGTTGCTATTAATAACACCTACAAGAGAAACTAGAAATCATTAATTTTTAATAAAGTGTATAATTAAATACATGGGCAGTTGGAGGGTAAAGTCATTTATATGTTTGATCGACATTTTAATCTAATCTATTAAATAAAAAAATTATCAAAGAAAATATGATCACTGAAGGATAACCTCAATTTTTAGGAATAATAAAAGAGAAAACTTTTTTAATTATTTCAAAACTTCCTCTGAAATGCTTCTTCTCGATGTACTTTTTTCCTATGAGGAACAACTAAAATCACTTCTTATTTAGTAAGTACGTATCTATTTTTGTCAAAATCCAGTGACTGTTATTCAGTATTAATTTTTGTGGACTTTACAGGGAGAAAATGATGTCATAGCTTTAGGAACATGGAGTCACATTGTGAAATGCAAGTACCAGTCTAGTAGAAAAAAAATGTCTGCAAAGGAAGAAAACCCACTAGACTGAGACTGTAAAGAAAAAGAAAGGGAGTTTAATGGTACAGACAGAGCATTGTTGTATGAAGAAGTTATTTTTATAAGAGAAAGAACAAATCTGACCTACTTAGTCCAAATAATAATAGTCATGAGTGAGATAATCTTGGGGGGCAGTGGGGTAGGGGGACAGAAAGAGTTCTTTCGGAAGCACGAGATTGTCAACTGACTGTGTCAGATGTGGTTATTAATTATATCTTTAAAAATATCACTTTCAAACAGAAAATTTTCATAAATTTTGCTATTTGTCTTCTTTTTCATGCTATTGTGTTTAATTGTAATGCTTTAACTAAAATATATAACATGTTATAAATAAATATCAATAATAACATTTCAGATATCATTGTAAAATCTGTTTACACATTCCTGATGCTGTCCAGTTATTCCTGCATAACTGAGAAATATCTAGTATCTCTTCTCACACAGTGCTAGCAATACAAGAGTGAGCACAAAATCTTAGCTGCATCTGAGAAGTCTAGTAAGAATTGCTTCTGACCTCAAAGCAATAAGAAAAATAATGAAAAAAAAAAAAACGAAGAAAAATAATGGGCAAAATCACACTTGGTGAAAACACTGAGATCCTTCACATCCTTTTACAAAGGGCAAACACAAAAAGAAAAAATCTTTAGTGACAACGAATGTCTCAAGCCTAAGGGCTTGACAAACCAGGACGTATGACTATACTAGTATTCAAGATTAATGTTCTCTTTTGTTCACATGGAGAACCCTGGCCATGATTAAAGGTCTGTCTCTCAACCACGTCTCCTCTTGTGCTTTTTCCGCAAAGACATGTTCCCTTCCTCATCAGCCTTGGAGATAGCTATACCATATTCTCTTTCTGACTCTCACACACTCAAGAAAATTTTACATAATGTTATAAAGCAAATTTATATCTTTTACAACTTGTAACATAAAAGTTGTTCCTGTCTGGAAAAAAACCCAGCCATTGTCAATAGAATGAAAACAGTTACATAGCTGGATACTTTCTGGACAGCCCTCATATATGTATATAATGTATATACATATCTATATAGAGAATTATATATGCAGTAAGTTTTAGTCTTTACTTCTTGTCTACTTATGCTTTTATTCTACCAGCATAGAAGTATTTACATGTAGTATTTGCAACTGATGTTCCAGAGGAAAAAATATTTTTGGCAATACCTTGGGGAGAAGAGTTTACTTTTTTCATTACAATGCACAAATGCAGGGAGATTTATTTTCTTTACAGCTTTACAGTTAGATGATATTTTAAATATTATTTTTCACACTATTTTAAAATCTATGTGATCCCAAGGCATTTTATGATACGTGCAACCAACCAAAAACAAGGAGATATGTGAAAAGGAAAATATAAAAGTTTTAAGAAGAGATAAAATTATATGGTTAACAGAAATTATTTTTAACTAGAAGGTTATGATTATGATCATGATTCTAAACGCTGTTCTTATAGTTTATAGTAACATAATTTTCTGTGAAATATAAATATATAGAAATTAGGTTAAATTCTGACAAAGAAATACCTAGATCTAATGTGGTATCAAAAATGGATATTCAGTTCCATTGAATTTTTTCTTTTTATTTTGTTTTTATTATTGTTAAATTTAATGGGATGACATTAATTGGTAACAATTAGATAGTTTCTGTATGTACAAGTTCATATCACATCACCCATGCATTACAATATGTGCCCCACCCAGAATCACCTCCCCTTCCATCACCATATATCCAGTGTTCACTCCCCCCTCCCCCTCCCATGCTCCCTCCCCCCTCCTCCCCTTCTCTCAGTCAGTCATTCAGCTATTGAGTGTGTCCACAGGTCTCTGTGTCTTTGTTACTTTCAGTTTTATATTCCACCTATAAGTGAGGTCATGTTTCCTGATTCTTTCAGTCTGACTTATTTCGCTTAATAAGATGGTCTCTAGGTCCATCCATGTTGTCACAAATCAACAAGACAAGTGATAACAAGTGCTGGAGAGGCTGTGAAGAAAAAGGCACCCTCATACACTGCTGGTGGGAATGTAAACTGGTACAACCACTATGGAAGGCTGTATGGAGATTCCTCAAAAAATTAGGAATGGAATTACCATATGACCCAGCAATCCCTCTACTGGGTATCTACCCAAAAAAACTGAGAACCTTAATCTTTAAAGATGTTTGTACCCGCATGTTCATCGCAGCACTGTTCACAGTGGCCAGAACATGGAAACAACCAAAATGCCCTTCGATAGATGACTGAATTTTTCTTAACTGACCACTAATTCACATACTTTTGTTCTTTTCAAAGGAGAATTCAAAAGAATTAAAAGACATAGTTTCTTTATTTACAGTATTTAGAGAACTATTATTTTATATGTTTAATCTGTTATGCTTTCTTGAATAATGATTTGATTTATATTGAATTTACATGACTGATACAATAGTCAACTAATTTGTTCATCATTCCACAGTTTTAAATATTAAATGTAAACAGATACAAGGTAAAGTTCATTTTCCCTATTTGCTTCAAACACCTAGAGTTTCAAAGACAGAAAATTTTAATGCAAAGGAAGTTCTGTGAACTAAAGGTGCCACCTTTATATAATACTGCTATTAAACACCCATACAATCATCTTATAAATTTACAACAATCTCTCTTAAAATACTTTAGTTAATGTATATTTAAGATTTATAATGAAAAGTAGTGATTCCAATCTAAATATATAAAATTATCCTTATAAGTGAATGTATTTGAGTTTAACAGTATGAATGTTCTTTGAATGTTTTAAATTCCTCAAATGACTAAATAAAAGACATGAAAAAGAATAGAAAAAAAGATAGGAAAAGAATTCATCTATTGAATGTTTTTCTCTATGTCTGTCGGTTTGTAGTGCCCTACATGTATCAGCTCAAATAGCAATTGTATTCTCCTCTATACTCTAAATCAAGGGTTGGCAGATTTTTTCTGTAGAGGGCAAGATAGTAAATATTTTAGGCTTTGTGCATCTGTGTTGCAATTACTGTCACAATAGCATAAAAGCAGACATGATAGTAGGTAACTAAATGAAATGTCTGTATTCCAATAAAACTTTATTTACAAGACTGAAATTGGAGCTTCATGTAATTTTCATGTTTCTGAAAATATTAGTTTTCTTTTGATTTACTGAACTATTTTAAAATGTAAAAATTATTCTTAGCTTGTGAGTTGTACACAAACAGGTGTTAGCCTAATTTGACCCACAGGCTGAAGTCTGTCAACCTCTGCTGTAAATTTATCCCAGTATGATCTATATTTTAACAAACTAAAATGTTGGTTGGGGAAGCCGGGATGGCTCAGTGGGTTAAGCGCTCACTTTGCATCTTCGGGGACCGAAGATCAAATCTCGGCCCTGGCCTGTGTGGAGCCCCCAGTTCAGTTCTTTCTCTGTCTCCTCTCTCTTTCTCTGTCAAAAACAAGTATAAATAAATAAATAAATAAATAAATAAATAAATAAATAAATAAATAAATTCTCTAAAATGTTGGTATTTTTCCAAATAAAATTAAATAGATTTTTTTTTTTGAAATTATCTTTTTGTCTTCAGTGCATATTTATTTCTATTTTACTTTTTGACAGATAGAGAGACAGAGACAGAGACAGTTAGAGAACCGAACTGTGGGAACTCCCCAGTTCAGCACGTGGGTCCTGCCTGGGCCGGAGCCGGGATTCGATCCTCGGTCCTCATGGCCTCAAAGCGAGCGCTCAACCCGCTGAGCCGTCC
>PVKE010022009.1:0-25946 GCA_004027555.1 Craseonycteris thonglongyai
GGGTGTCAAAAAAACGTATACACATTTGAGGAGGTTTTCTATGTATAACTTTTTGAAATTGAATTGAATTATGGTAGCAACACGTAGTATGACATTCACTCAAAAGATGACATTAATCAAATGAATGCTAGCTTCACCATTCTACAGACAGGACAGTCAAAGAAAATGGTGGAAGCATAGTTGTTGTTCAACGGTTTTGAAATAGTATTTGAAATTCTAGCATGTTGTGAAAGTACAATGACAATGGAGGTGTGGGAACCTCAGACACACCTAACAATTGCACATATTTGTGACAATTGAGATGCATGGTAAATTAAAATGTCATGTGTACCAATACAAGTGGACTTTTTGGTCAACATTGCTCAAGCAGTAGTTTGCTGTAATCAGGAGTGTCTGGGCACTGATGGTAACCACTACGAACACCTCTTGTAATTGCAGAAGTCAAATATGACTTGTATACATCTTTGATTATTAGTATATATTATTACAATTTTATTATAGTTTTTCTCTTTCTTAAAATGTGTAAACATTTCTTGGAACCCTGTGTGTTATTATTGTTGTTTATTTACATATTTCTATTTTCTCAATTAAGAAGTGTACAATACCAAGAAAGAGTAAATTCACCTCTTCAAGTTTAAGAATATTTTATTCTCAGGAATAAAAACCATAGGGCCCAGGGCTTGCCAGCTTTTCAGTGTTTTGTAAAAAGTATTTGGGACATGAAAAGCAATATGAAGTGGATCTAAAATAAAAAAGAAAACGCTGAGATCAAAATTACTACTATTAATTTAATGCCTAAAAATATGACATTATATCTATAAGCCACATGGAAATAAAAAAAAATTAATAAAACTCAAAATTTTAGAAATAACTTTTAAAATTATATTTGTTGCAGTTGTTTACAAAGACCTCATTCACACTTCAATTACTTTAGAGTTTTCTACCTTTTCTTTTACTTCCTTTTCTCTTTCCATTATATCCTGCATTCCTAGTAGCAGATTCATTTCAATAAAGCACCATTTCATCACAATACTCTTCTGCTCAGGAAACTACTGACTCCCAATTATCCACCACATCGAATTGAAACCTCTCCAGACTTTCATGACACTTTACAATTAGACCTACCCTTTTACATAGCTGCATTTAAATTTTTGCCAACCATGAATTGAAGCCTTACACCATAAGTGTGGTTTTCCTTTCACTTTCCCTAGACTGATTCTTTTTCCTAGTCTCTGTTCAGTCATTCCTTTCTTATTATAATTCAACAATGAACAGTCTTTTACTTTCTTTTTAACTGTACTTTGCTCATACTCCAAGACCCAACTTAGAGATCACCTCTTTCTTAAAACCATTTTATAACTTATTCTACCCTTATAGGTCTCCCTCTGTGTAGTGATGCAGAACTTGCAAACTTTTACAATATAGCGTTTAATTATAAAATGTCTCCTCCAATTAGCTATTGGTTTATATATGTTAGTCTCATCTCCCCAAAACTATAGACTCTTTTTTAGTATAAAACCCACAGCTTTTATTTCTTTCCCCATAGTGCATACCATAGTTAGCACATACTAATTAAATGGTACACTTACCATTTTACTTATTTACTTTTAAACCTCATTCTTGCTTTTAGCTATAGTTCCCTGACTATGGTTTTTGTGTAGTCATATTTGCTAAATTTTAATAAGAAAGCTAACCTCTTATATGAACATAAAACCTATGTGAAAATAGAACTCTCACATTCAAATGTTTAATCTTAAATGCTTAAGATTCTTCTGTGGTTCATGGGTAGAAGGTCTCCTCCTAAGAGTGTAAAGCAGGTTGAGATATGAGGAACATATATAGTAAGTGGTTAATATTTTTTCTCTTTTTGCCAACCTATGTAAATATTAATACATTTATTGGTGATTACTCTTCAAAGTTTTCCCTCAGAAAACTATATGCTTATCCTTCAAAGTATTTTCATTTCTCTTTAGGAATTTCATTTGAACTCTTGTCCATGTTCCAATATGCAAGGTGATGGCAAAGTGTTACCTTGAAGGTGGTTATTGGAAATAAATAAGAGTGGGAAATAAACTTGTGAAAAATATAGTTTGTCCAAAACTGGGTGCAACACACACACAATTTTCCCCTGTATGGTTTATAACCATACATGCATATCACAAGTTGAAAGTGCTATTAGCCAAGGAAGCACACAAATAAAATAATATTTTATTTCCTTAATAGAATCACTTTTATGAGTCCAAACATATTTGTATTTCTTATACCCGTTGCTTAGCTCAGATGGCAGAATACTAACAGACTGGAGTCAGATAGAAGAACTATTCAACTTCTATCTTACTTCCATCCTATCAGGTAAGGAACATCATATTTCACTTGGCATGGTTAAAGCAAATATGCTTTAGAACTTAATGAATATAAGACAACTAACAAATTATAGGACATTTATTTATTCAGGGGATACTGAGTTAAATCAGGACACTGATAGATTTGTTCAGTTTAAATTTAGGTTATGAAAGAAATGTTATTCATAGAGATTAAAAGCATAGATATTGGAGGCAGATAGTCCTTGGATATAATTGTATGTCAGCTATATGACCTTAGACATGCTAATTAACCTGTTTATGCCAGAGCTCTTCAATAGAATCATAGTAGTATCAATGTGGTATTATTATATACATAAATAAAAATGCATTTAAAATGCATAGCAAACTGCCTATTATATAGTAAGTACTCAATAAATGATAGCCACCCTTTAATTTGTGGGTTAGGAGCCTATCTCTTTAAAGGGCTGCTCCACTTCCTTGGGAGATGCTGCTGCTGTCAAGATTAAATAGAAGGTTCTTTCATCACTCTTATAGAATCACTTGGATTACCTTTGATGCTATCTGCTCCTAACCCTTTAGAGTCTCTAGGTTTGTTCAAACTGGACAATGAATAGAAATTTCATTCTTTTATATGCCCTGAGTTTTTTGATTCATTGGATTAGTTGGACCAGAGAAGAATAAAGCCATTATGTTGGTGCAGGAAACTGTTATAGCTCATTATTTTTAAGTATTATGTAGTTTCATCTTTTGTGTCACAGGATAATTCTGTACAAGAAAACTGTATGTGCCAAAAATATACAGCCATTTTATTCACCCCATATAAAAAGGGCAATGAAGAATGTCATTTTTAGAAAAAGATAAAGAGTCTTTGAAGATCAGCTTTCATTGTGTCTTTTATCTAGAAATACACATGCCAAATGAGGTACCAAGAGATTTGGTTTCTGCAAAGAAGCTTAAGAAAATTAAGAACTGCAGTTGAGTATACCATTTAAAATTTAATATAGAGAAAATATAGTATAATGAATTGCTTTGTTTGAGGTTCTACTTTCGAGTTCTGTTTTTATTTCCATCTTTATTTTTAAGAAATTTTAAATGTTACTTCTTCATGACTGTAAGAATAATGAGCCATACTCTTAAGTCATTCAGTTTTTGCAAAATGAATATTTAACTTGTTCAATGTCTGAGAAGAGTCAAAAGGAAACAGAAACAAAATAATTAGTCTATATAATATGTCCTAAGCAAAGTGGATAACTGATATCCAGTCAAACAAGTGTGGTGCTAACAAGGCCATTCCTGGATCACCCTGGGGTCTGAAGTGGTGCTGGAGCAATATTTTTTCCTTGACCTTCAGCAGCTCAAGAACGAATTTGGTAAAAGTCACATAAATGCTCACCAGTCTGTTCACTGACCATACTCCCTGGTTGTCTTCCCTTTTTCTAACCCTACTAGTGGAATCAAGAATGGGTATTGGGATCAAACAAGCCTAGACTGAATCCTGGTGCACCCATTAAGAATTTGGGATCCAGCCATTAAGATAAGATCATAAATTCAAATTACAGTTTAGAATCTAAGGGTGTATTAATCCTCTGTAAGTCAGAGCCACTGATAAGCATCTGAAACATAGCAAGGCATGTTGTATATCCTATATTTTCCCTTAACTCCAAACATTGCAGAAACAGAGTAGAAGCTCATTATTGTGTGAGTAGGGGGTTAGGAAAAAAGTCACAGGAATCATAGGATAACAAAACTGACAATGTGACTGCTTCTGGAATTATAATAGCAGGCCAAGCCAGCTAATATGCCAGGTGAAGTCAGAGGTAATTTGAATGAGATTTTCTGGACCTCTGAGGTGACTATGGCCCTGCTTATTGCAATGTGCCTGCTTTCAAGAGATGACAAGCAGCTTTACACTCAGTAGTAGGACACAAGATTTATCTGGGCCTTGCCACAGGCTAGATGATCAGCTAGCTATACTGGAACAATATTCTCAAACTTTGTGAATCTCAGTTTTCTCCTTTGAATTGTGGAAATTAAATACAGTAGCTACTTTATAGGAGTCTCCTGAGAATTAAAGGTGAAAATGCATGTATAACACTCATTATAGAACCTAACTCATTAGTAAAGATTCAACAAATGAGTACTGCCATTATTCTTAGCTGATTTATTATTTCCATCCTAAGATTCTCAGTGAAAATAAGAGATGTAGTTTATTCATTAGCTTATCAATTAGCTTATACATTCACTTAATACTTCACTCTACAAATCGTGTTGAGAAACCACTACACACAAGGTACCATGCTAAATTTCATTATAACAAAAACTTTTAAGATCATTAAACAAAAAAGAGGAGACAGCTGCTACTCTTTGAAAAATACAGTGAAGTATCTTATTCCTAGTGTTACACATCATCTATCACGCAGTAGCATAGCAAACTAAGAATATGAACATTGCATTGGACACTAGAATTCTAAGTTTGGCTGTGTAGAGTACTGACTTTCTGCTCTTGAATAGTTACTTCATGTTTCTGTCTTTTAGTTTCCTCACTCATAAGAAGGTAAAAACAGTAGTGTCTATCTTTTAGGGTTGTTAAAACAATATATATAAAGTACTTAGTATAATGCCTCATACATAATTAGTGCATAATTAGCTACTATTGTGGTGGTTATTATTATGATTACTGTTTCCTCAAATGTGTGATTCACAATATTTATTTTCTATGTGTGTTTGGCAAATTTTGTTTATTGGCTCATCCTCCAAGTGAAATTATTACTGCAAACATTCTAAGATAATGCAATTATTGACCTCCAATTAGGGCAAACTTGTGGAAGCATCAGCTCCAAATTTATAGAGGAAAGTAGCTATACTCATATCTTGCTTAGGGCTTCTTAGGTCAGGAGTTTGATGTATATTAGCTTGGCCAAGGTTTCATGACTCTACAATATGATGCAGTCTAAGATGGTAGCCCAAACCAGAACACCAACTCAGCACAGACATGGATCTCGGGAGCAAAATAAAAGCCCCCAGATTTACTTAGATCCTATGAACTAGAGACACTAATAACTTGCACACAAAGTGAGTGACCTTTTTATGTTGGAAGCTAAAAGGACCTGTTCATAGTAACATGTGAAATATTTCCTAGAATATCACAGAAAATTATAACAGAGGTTTTTGAAGTACTTTTTTTTTTTTTGAGAAGCAGTGATAATCAGGTATGCTATTGGTTATTATTAGAGTTAATTTCATTTATTTATTTATTTATTTTAGACAGAGAGAGAGAGAGAGAGAGAAAGAGAGAGATATATACAGAGACAGAGAGAGAACTGAACTGGGAGAGCTCCCCAGTTCAGTATATGGGTCCGCACAGGCCAGGGCCAGGATTTGATCCCCAGTCCCCGGCACTGCAAAGTGAGCGCTTAACCCACTGAGCCATCCCGGCTTCCCCTATTGGTTATTATTAATGCAATCCCTTTTTAACTTCAGGAAAATATAGTGCAGGAAAACATGAGATGTAAAGATTAATGGTTTTATACTACAGAAAATAAACCTGATATTCAGATTTTCAAATATTTTCTAATTTTTTTAATTGATAAGCAAGTGATCCAGTAGAGTCTCATATTTACAAGTGGTAACACCCACATTGTAAAGTCACCTTGATGTTTAGAAAGGAAGACATTTTGCTTCTTATATGCATAGGAAACAGTATTTGACTCAGAAGATAAAATTTTATTGACTAGCATAGTGATCATATTTAATGTGGAATTTTGTTATAATTTTCTGGTTCTTGTTTGATAAACTTTTAATGTTGTACTTACACATAATATGAAATTTGATGCAAAAATTTGAATTATTTCTATTCATTCATATTCCTTGTCAGTGTTCAAATTAGGAAAAGGGAGTAACTCCTTTCACATCAAAAGCATGTGAGAAATGCTACACCTGGTCAACCTGCTTTTTTTACTTTAATCTCTTCACCTAGTCCTCCACAAGCCCTCAATGAGAAATTCAGCCCTAATTGTCATTCCAGTTCTTGGTCCCTTTACAATTCACCCACATTAAACTATTCTTCAGTTAGAATGTGATGGCTGGCTGCTAAAAGGAGATTCCCACTACATTTAAAGCTGTCCACCATCTCCAGAAGGCTAGTAGTAATGCTTGGTCACTCTAATAATTCAGTTCTTTGTTTTCATTTATGAACACAGAATAACATTGGAGGAAACCACTCTTCATCATCCACTCTCTCTATAACCCAACCACTCTACCAAAACAGCCATCCTTTCAGTACTTAGTCATTTTATAACTCCCACGCCCAAAGAACATTCATCTACCTTGTATGTATTATGTAGTCAGATTATTGAGGGCAAAAACTCAATTTTATAAATTGATCTCCTTAAGAATTGGTACATTGCAAATACATAATACTGTTTTTAAATGGATATATGGCTAGCTGGATGGATGGATGAATGGTTGGATAGATAGAGGGATAATTGGAGTTTCCCAGCAAACACTACAAACTTTGTTGTTCCATCTCACCTTACTTCAACTCACTGTAAGTCATTCACAATAGTGGGAGAACAGCTTTTAGCACTACTTATTGTCAAGCCCTGCCCAGCTCAATCCTTACCTCAATTTATTTGGTTTCCTTTTAACAACTTTGTTTGTACTCCCATGACTTAAATTAGACTATAGAAGCCAATCCAGGTTCAAGGTCCAGATAAAATGATTACTCAGCTGAGGCTACTTTGATTGGGTTTTGTTCCTTGATCTGAAAACTTAAGGATACAAGGTGACATGAGTGACTATGGCTTCCTGAGGTCTCCCTCAACTTTCACAATGATACACCTGAAATTTGGTGGCCTGGATGCTCATCACTCAGTTGGGAATCATAACATCAGAGGTTCCCAAACATGCAAGATTTTGAATATTGCATCTCTTAGGTAGTTAGAGAGCAAGTAAGGACTTAGAGATTCCCTTTGTTATCACAAAATGAATACTGTGCTATAACATTGCTATCTGTTTCACTTTTTATTTCTTCCTGAGTCATGACTGGGGTTACAGGGCAGCAGATTTAACATAACATACCTTCTTTCACTCCTCTGAAAAGGGAATTCAATTTATTTTTAATTTGGTTTATTTCTATGGTGCCTCAAAGAATGTTCTGCTTACATTTGCAGTGTTCTATTCTTTTCCTTTGCCAGAGAGTTTTTCTCAATGCTCATCTTGTGCATTTATAAAAATGGCCAGTCCTTGGACCGTAGAAGTTAACAAGATCCTTCAATTGTTCTGCCACACACCTCCTTAGGAGGTTATTCACAGGCAATGGGTCACTGTAGAGCTCCTCTGGTTCTCCCAGGAAAAGGTGACCTCACTTCTCTTGGTCTTTTTTTATTTTTTTCCTCTTAAATAAATTGATAGAAGGATATAAGGAAATAGTCTTACTTCTTGGAAAATTGTTTGTATCCTCTCTCCTCCATGAAGTAAAAGGTCACAGCTTATGTGAAATTAGTCATATAATGGGAATCAATTAAATTTCAGCCTCAAATCTAAAGGTCAAGATTCAAACTTTCTGACATAAGATATATGGAACAATCTACTGCTCATTCTCCTTGCTGTAAAACAAAATTATATATATATACACACACACACACATATACATATATATATATAAATTATATATATATATACACACATACACACAGAGACACACACACATATATACACATATATATACACATACATACACATTATTAAGTGGAGCAATAGAATCATACAAAACTGCATTCAAGTTCTAGTTCTTTCTACTGCCCAAGAAACTTCAGAGTATTTACTCTCTCAATATTTTAGTTTCCTCATCTGAAGATGCTAATAACACGACTACCTCACAAGACTTTCAGATTATTTATTTTGTATATAAAGCATCTGGCAAATAATAAGAGTTCAATAAAGGGTAACTACTGACTTAAAAAACAAACAAACAAAACATTATCTCAAGGGATAGAAACAGTGATCAAAAATTTGCCTGCAGGTGGTGAGCACATAATGCAATGCATAAATGATGTAATGCAGAGTTGTACACTCGGAAACTATGTAATTATTACCAACCAATGTCACCTCAGTAAATTTAACAATAAAAAAACTTTGCCTGAAATTTCCAGTTCTTAAATATTGGGGAAGAATCCCTTAAAGCTCACAGCAACAGATTGCTGCTCTCTTTGGAACATGGTTCTTCTGTCAGACGCCTCGTGGAGGAGTGCCATGTGTGGATGGATCCCCTGTACTTAACCAAGTGAAAACATCAAACAGTGTTGAAAACTGGTCATGATTACAGTTTTTTCCAGAAGATCCTCAAAGTGCTTTACTAAATGTCCTCTCAAATACTTACTGCATGAATACATAATACATCACCAACACTGTGTACATCTCTCATTATTTTTTTTAACAAAATTTTGATCATTTCCTGAATGTGCCTTCAGTTTTACAAAGTCACTGAACTAATTGGTGGGAGGAGTGTTTTAAAACAAGTATCACTAAACAAACATGGGGAATCAGTTCTGAGCTCTCTCTTGTAATCACTGTTTAAGTGATCCTTTAGGTGTTTGTCAGAAAGTCAATAACTATGCACTGAGCTTACCAGCATGCATACTAAGTTTTAGTACATGGACCCCCAAATCACACAAAGGTCTTCATCTGTAATTTTTAATTTGGCTAAAATTAGAGAGTCTGGTGTAAATATTAATTTATGCCGGAAACTTGTCTGAAAACATTTGGGTGGTCTCAAATGTACTTTGAAAAATTCCTAACAATTCAGGGGATCTAGAGTCTAGTAATAAGAGACATCAGTGAAAATAGTCCATGCATTTTGGAGGTCTCATGAAATTATCCATATTTGTAACCAATTTTCTTTAATATTCCTGAGAGCTTTTTCCTACTTTCTAAAAAATCAATTTTATTCTATTGTTTTCTACAAAGAGAGAGACAGAGAGAAGGGAAGGGCCCAGAGCAGTCTCCATAGTTGTACGTCATCAGTTTTCGTTCCACACAGATAGGCATAGGGCTGCGCAGGGCAGAAACTGGGCATGTGGGAGGCACATCCCCACACGCTGGGGGCTGAACTGGGGACCTCCCACACCCTAGTTCAGCATGTAGGTCCAAATGGGTCGGGGTTGGGATTCAATCCTCGGACCCCAGGCTGAAAAGTAAACGATTAACCCACTGAGCCATCCCGGATTTCCTGTAACCAATTTATTTTTTTGAATCTTTAAGGGACCCCACCTACCTCAGACTGACAGTTATACACAGATAATAACCATGGAATTCAGAAATTATCTATCATGGAAAAATAACTTAGAAGTAACATCTTAGTAAGCCATAACATCTTCAATTAAGGAGGACCATATTAATTTCATTATGTTATGGTATTTATATTATAGTAGGTTTTTCTATTAGACCCTTGCAGTAATGTTTTTGGTTTAGCTCTATAGGTATTTAGCCAAACTATGAACTTGTAGCTAACAATTGAAGAGAATGCTATACTTTATTGAGGTCTTGCTATGTGCCAGGTACTATGAAGAGAGCTTGCATCAAATATCTTAATGGCATTTTTACAGAATTCCTCTTAGGTAAACTAGTGTCTCTATGCTACATTAGGAAATAAGTAATTTTCAAAAGGTTGCACATGTAGTAAATATTGTAAGTGCTATTATGAAGTAGGAACTGTGATTTCAGTGCTTTTGGTACAGCATTTAGTCTCTGTATGAAACAGTTTCTCTAATGTATATATCATGCTTACTTACAGGTTACATATGATCCTCATAACAATCTAGTTTGTATATAAGCAAGTTTATATCAGAGATGGAACCCAAGTTCAAGTTTCACTTCAAATCACTCAAAATTATTAAGAAATTAACTAAATCCACATTGAGAAATAAATGTTTCTTTGGTAGGACCCACTGCGTGTATACATTAAGGATGCCTATAAAGTAACTATAGCCTGAATAAATCCTGGATCTAACTACATTTCATCACTTACATTGTTATGCTTTCTCTAGAACCACCACCATTTCTTGCCTGAACTTCTCTGCTCTCATTCCCTTACAGTAGTGGTTCTTTGGCATCACAGATATTTCTGAGAAGCTGATGTAAGAAATGATCATTGCATTCTATGAAAGTAGTATGCAGGCATTTTCACACACTTGGGCATATGCAAATTTAGCATAAAATTTTATGGACCTTTCCAAGTTGAGATTCCTCCTTTAAGTTCTTAGCCACTCCTCCTCAATCTATTGGATGCACACAGCTGCCATGGTGATGCTTAAAACAGAAGTTAAGTCAGGTCACTTCTCCACTAAACACCCTCCAAAGACTTCTACTTCAGAAAAGAATCCAAATGAAACACCACATAAGCTGACCCCAGGGTACCACACAAACCTTATTTTCTATATTTCCCCTTCAATCATTTCACTCTGGTCACAAAGGTCTTCTTGCTCATATATGCCAAGCTGAGTCCTGTCTATGGCCTTCTTTCTTATTATGCCCTCAACCTGGAAGGCTCTTCCTCCACATTTTCACAACGTTGGCTCTGTCACCCAGATCTCACAATTCCATCTAATCACAGAGGTCCTCTATTACTTTCTTCTTTTGCTTGGATTTGTTTTCTTAGAAATTGTAACCATCTTTCAAATTGTGTATTTGTTTGTACATTGATTTCTGTCTCCAAATACCAGCTTACAAGTTCCCTGAGTACACAAACTATTTTTTTTACTACTGTGATCCCAGTGACTAGATCATGGTTGGCACATGGTGAGCACTCACGTAGCATTTGTTGGGTGAGAATATGAATGACATGAAGAATTTTATATACAAATATGATACAAACTATAAATGTAAATGAGTGTCTTACCATTCAGATCAACCACTTTAAAAAAGGGTGAAAGAGCAAGGTGGGGAGATAAAGGAAAGAGAGAGAATTAGGAGGGGGCACCAGATATATGGTGATAGAGGGAGAGCTGATTCTGGGTGGTGAGCATATAATGCAATAGATAGACAATGTAATGTAGAGTTGTGCACCTGGAACCTATGTAATTGTTACCAACCAATGTCAATACAATACATTTAAAAAGAAAGAAAGAAAAGAAGGAAAGAAAGAAAGAAAGAAAGAAAGAAAGAAAGAAAGAAAGAAAGAAAGAAAGAAAAAAGGAAGAAAGAAAGAAAGAAAACCTTTGTCTTCTAAGCTAGTTCAGAATTAGTTTACAAACCACTCAGTGAAGTTAATTTCATTACTTTTTAGTCACTTCAGAAATTTTTCAATGTATTTAATTAATTTGTTGGGGTATCATCGTTTAGCAAAGTTATGTAGGTTTCAAGTGTACAGCTCTATAATACATCATCTATTTGTTTTGTTGTATGCTCACCACCCAGAGTCAGTTCTCCTTCCATCACCATAGAATTTTTTGAAATGCAAGATGATATATGTATTTTAGATTGATAACACAGGTGTGTTTCAAGATGATTTTTTACCCCAAATCTAATTGACCTCCAAAAGGGAAAATTGTATTTTGGGTGCCAAGTTAAATGATGCTGCATTGTTGGACTGTGATCAATAGTCCTTCCTGAAAATTCTTATATATCAAAAAATATTGTTACTCTTATATTTCATTGGGTTGTCATAAATCCATATACTTTAGAAGAAAAAAAACAAGAAGCCATTCCCTCTGTTCCCTTTTCTATGTTGTGTGACATTGAAGAATGGTGCTAAAGAATCTTCAAATAACATAAAAGAAGCACTAATATATTATTGAGCCAATGTAGAGTTTATTAAATAATAATATTTCATCAATTAACATGTTTAAAGATTACTGATAGTACCCAAATAAAATATTCAAACTTATTTTGTGCTGAAGTTGGTATGTAACTTCCTTGTTCATACAAATTCAATCTACTTTGGGTTAGGGGGTTACAAACCTAAATGTCAATCTATATCAGGCAAATACCCTATATAATTACTCTCTAGTTATCTATTCAACCAACTTTCATGAAACACCAACTATGTGCCAGCAGCATTACAGTTGCTGGAGATACAAAGTTGAGTGATACATATAGGTGCATTTGGAGGGAGAAAGAACTTGGGAAAGAAATATCTGCAGTGCAGTGCATGAAGTATCATGGGAGTGGAAATGTACAAAATGGGATAGAACCACAAAGGAACAGGAACCTAAGACTTCCAAAGAAAATGAAGGAAAACATAGACATTTTTGAAGAAGGTAATATTTGAGCTCAGTTGTGAGGGATGCTAAAAAGCTTACCAAAAGAAGAGATCAGGGAAAGGAAACAGTTATCAAGACAATGGAAATACTTGGACAGTCTTGCAGTAGATGGATTAAGTGCAGGAGTAAAGCCAATGAAGATAAGTGGGGTCCTTGTATAGTTTATGGCAGTGATGAGCATCCAAGTTTAGAAAATAGGCTCACGACTTTCAGAATTGTTTTTTAACAAGGTAGTTTCTGGGGAAAATGTGGAGGATGGAATATAGGAAGGCAGAGGCTGTGTTGAATTTTTAGTAGTTGACTTGTATTTGTAAACAGGAGTTTTGTTAAGAAGTTAGGCATTTTTCCCCATGCACTACCCAAGGTTATGAGTTTCTAAAGGTACGGTGCTTGGTCTTACTCATCTTATTTTCCTCAGGACCTAGCAGAATTTCTAAAACTGTCAGTATGCAATAAATAATTTTTTACTTGAATCAGACTGTTGTATTATTTTATTAATGCAGTGAGATCCCAGCTCTGCTGTAAAAACACAATATAACACAAAGATGAAGACTTTCACTGGTTTTCAGTGACCTATCCTTGGTAAGAAGTGACTATACTAGAGGTTTTGGTTCAAGACATTGAAAAATCAGGAAAGCACTTCATGCAACCTTGTCTTTTCTTCTTTCTTTTTTTTTTAATATTTCTTTTTTTTTCTTAAAGATTTATTTTTATTGTTTTTGACAGAGAGAGAGACAGATACAGAGACAGAGACAGAGAGAAGGGGGAGGGCCCAGAACAGTCTCCATAGTTGCACATTGGTTTTCCCACATAGTTCCATTCCACAGATGGGCACGGGGCTGCACAGAGCAGGAAATGGGCCAGGGTCTCACCCCGGTGAGAACTGAACTAGGGGCACTCCCCAGTTCAGCACATGGATCCACCCGGACCCGGGGCCGGAATTCAATTCTCGGTCCTCAGGGCTGCAAAGTGAGCGCTTAACCCACTGAGCCATCCTGGCTTCCCCAACAACCTTGTCTTTTCTGTCTCCCCAGCAGGACAAAGCTAGAATAGTTCAATTAGAGGTAACTCTGAATTCCTATTTTATCTGATACCCTTAATTTTCTACCTTTACTGGGTTCAATGAGTAGAGTAGTATGAAGATATCTGACAAGATTTATCTGAAAAGGCAGCTAGGACCATCTTTGGGAAAATTTAATTAAGAAAATAATTATGTGTCACACGGTACATCTTTGGCAGCTTATTCAATAGCTGAAGCATAAATATGACCCATCCATCTCATACATACCCTATTTAACTCTATTTAAAATAATTTAATTGATGGTGAATTTGTAATTGATTTGGCAAGCAAGAAATGCAACTATCATATAATGTGCATATGCTATAAACTGCCATACAGTATGTGCTAATAATGTATTATCTTTTTTAATCTTCCCAGCAAAACTGATCATTGTCAACACCTGCATATATCCCCCATATGCGCTTTTGAAAACCATCACAACCGTTTTGAAAGGCTTTTAAATTTCCTGACTTTAGAGCACTGTAAATATACAATAGATTCTTTGTTAACCAAAACTCAAGCAATCAGCACTTTCAAAATGTTTTTGCCAGTTGCTAGAGATTTTGCCAGTTGCCTGAGAGTACCAGTTGCTTGAGTTCTGGTTAATGGAGAATCTACTTACATTTATCCAGAATCTATCAATATAGATGCCAGTGAACTGTGCATCTACTGTATTCTTTTGAAAGCAAAAGAGAAAGACTATGGAATTTAAATTCTGAGAGGGTAAGTTGGGCAAAGCCCAATTTTCCTGGTTCTCAAACTTTACTTTTTTCCCCTAGTTTTATTGATATATAATTGACAAATAACATTGCATTTATTTCAGGTATGCAACATAATAATTTGATATATTATTATAAAATAATTACCACAAAATTTAACATTTATTAATTCAAATAGTTACAATATTTTTCTTGTAATGAGAATTTTTTTAAAGATTTGTTTTACTGTTTGAGAGGTGTGTGTGTGAGAGAGAGAAAGAGAGAGAGAAGAGGGAAAGGCCTACACCAGTCTCCATATTTGTACATCATCAGTTGTGACATGGTTTTATTCCACACAGGTGGATGTAGGGCCAAGTGGGGCAAGAACCAAACCAGATCCTCCCAATGGGAGGCAAGAACCTTCACTGCTATCCCAATGATTACCAGTTGCTCCACGGTTCAGCACATGAAGTTGCACTGGCTGGGGTTGGGAATTGAACCCTGGACTTTACAATAGCAAGGCAAGCACTCAATTGCTGAGCTATCCTAGCATCCCTCTGATGAGAATTTTTAAGATCTACTCTCTCAGCCACTTTCAAACACAGTACATGATCTTTAACTGTAGTCATCATGCTGTACATTCCATCCTCAGGACTTACTGATTTTATAACTGAAAGTTTCTATCATTTGGCCACCTTTATCCACTTTTCCCACCCCCATCCCCTGCCCCTGAAAACCACCATTCTGTTTTTAGTTTCCATGGGTTCATTTTTTTGTGTTTCAATCACCTGGGGATCTTGTGAAAATGCATATTTTCATTCAGTAGCACAACAAAAGTGGGGCCTGAAATTCTGGCGACCACATCTAAAATATACATAAATACTAAACCACTATGGCTCTAAACCACTACAGTGGACTGTGAGCGTGGAAAATTTAATCTGTGCTAATGATAGTGACAGAGGTTTTACTATTAGCACTCTGAGTATAGGACCCAGGTCTAACTTGTACATGGAATTTTTTCTTGACTTGACATGTACATTTTATTGCTTGAATTTTCAGATTTTTTAAAAGATTTATTTTATTGTTTTTGACAAAGAGAAAGGCAGGGAGAAACAGAAAGAAGGGGGAGGGCCCAGAGCAATCTTCATAGTTTAACTTCATTAGTTTTTTGTATAGTTTCATTCCACAGGTGGGTGTGGGGCCACACAGGTCAGAAACCAGGCAGGGGGCCTCCCACATGAGAGGCATGCCCTGGGCTGGAGTTGAACCAGGGACCTCCCACATGGGAAGCTCGCCCCAGTGGGAACAAAACTGGGGTAGAAAGCACAGCCCAGTCCATCATATGGTCTGCACAGGCCAGGACTGGGACTCAATCCTCTGACCCTGGGGCTGCAATGTGAGCGCTCAACCTGCTGACATCCTGGTTTCCCCTGATTTTTTAAAAACAGAATTTAGGTCTTTTTGAACTGTTGAACTTCAAGCAAATTATTGTTTACTTTTTATGTTTCCCCTCACCTAGAAAGAAAATGCCCACATGGAAGACAAGTTGGAGAATGAAAGAAAAGAGCATCAGAGAGTCAAAGAACTAGCACAAAGATGTTTCTAAACCACTATTATAAAATTTTAAAATAACAAGGAAGACAAATGGCCCCCAAATTTTCTTCTTTTTACTCCAAAATGACTAGCCACTCTTCTGTACCTCATGGCCCGTTTTCATCCCTTTTCTGGATTTCTCTTTCCTGAGATCACACAGTGAATTTCTTCTTATCTTTCAGTTTTGGGCTCAAATATCACTCCTTCAGAAATGACCATCTTACCTAAAATAGATCCCCAACCTTTATTTTGCCCCACAAACTATCCCATAATGTTCATGAATGCAATGACTCTCTTCTTTCTTATTCACCAATTTTAGTCACACTCAGTCATTAGTGAATGAGATGTGTGGCTCACGGAACAGTGTTCACACAAATTTGTTAAATGCATAAATGAAAGCTGACCAGGATGAGACTAAGAATTTTCAGTGGATTTGATGATTAGTAAGTTGTTAGCACCCTTAGGTAAGAATGTTTTTAGTAAAGTGGTGGAAGGTGAAAAAATACTTTGATTTTTAATAATAATTTAATCTACATGGCCATGAAAGGAAAGTTATTATGGAGAAAGAATAGGAAGCAGGGAGCAGGAGGCTTACTTTCACGGTCTTACATATTTGAATGTCTCTGTGAAGAAAAGAGAAAGGGTCAACAGAATGAGAGAAGCTAAAAATGCAGCAGATAAGAATGAAATTGTCAGATAAATAACAGAACTGAATTTCAGTAATTTAAATCAAAACCCAAACAAATGAAACAAGGAGACCCCCCAGTTGCACAAAGAGAATTCTTAATCACAAACTGAAAAAAATTATAAAATGTAACATGTAGTCATTTAAAAACTTTAAAGCACTTAAATTAGTTATTCAATGAATCTATTATGTTACCAAGCTATAATTCACATTTGGCTGTTGTCCTTGGAAATTTTTTTGTTGTTAAATTTATCGGGCGGGGTGACATTGGTCAGCAAGAATTACATAGGTTCCAGGTATACAGTTCTACAGCACTTTGTCTATGAGTTACAATATGTGTTCACCACCCAGAGTCAGCTTTCTCTCTATCACTATATAGTTAGCTCCTCCTCCCTCCACACACACCTCCTCCTCCCACCCCTCAGGTAACACCAAACTATTGACTGTGTCCATGAGGTTTTGTTTCTTTGTTGCTTTCAGTTTCATATTCCACATATGAGTGAAGTCACATGGTTCTTAGCTTTTTCAGTTTGGCTTATTTCACTTAGCATAATGATCTCAAGTTCTATCCAGTCATCTATGAAGGGTCACTTTGGTTATTTCCATGGCTTGGCCACCGTGAACAGTGCTGCGATGAACATTAGGGTACATATGTTTTTACAGACTAAGGTTTTCAAGTTGTTTGGGTAAATACCCAGAAGGGGGATTGCTGGGTCATGTGATAGCTCCATTTCCAATTTTCTGAGGAATCTCCATACTATCCTTCATAGCATTTGTATTAATTTACATTCCCAACATCAGTGTACAAGTGTTCCTTTTTCGTCACAGCCTCTCCAGCACTTGTCCCTTGTTTTGTTTGTTTGTTTCTTTTTTATTTTTTTATTTTAAGCTCAAGTGTTACCACACCAGAGTCAGGATAAGATGTAATTATATGCTTTAGTGAGGTTCTTGAAAAAAGAGACACTCGGTCCCTGTGTCTTTAATGCCTACTTTACAACCAGCCTGATGGGAAATGGTGTGAAAACCAAAATGTGTCCACACTAGGGAGTAGCACCTGTGCTGTTGATGATCCTTCTAGATGAGTTTTTGAAAGCCACTGCAACCATTCTTCAAGGCTTTTAAATCACCTGACATCAAAGCACTGTGAATATATCCTTTTGTAAAAAAAAAAAAAAAAAAAAAGAAGATAAAGCAATTCAGTTTCACTCAAATTCAAACTGAGTAAAGAACGACTATTTGGGAAAGCTGGGATGACTCAGTGGGTTATGCACTTGCTTTGCAGCCCCAGGGACTGAGGATCAAATCCCAACCCTGGCCAATGTGGACCCCTATACTGAAATGGGGTGTGCTTCTCATGTGAGAGGCCCCTATTTTGGTTCTTGCTCCCTTGTTTGGCCCCTGGCTCAAGGGGGCATGCCTTCCATGTGGGAGGCCCCCAGCCAAGTTCCCATCCTTTGAGGTCTCTGCCCACCTGTGTGGAACAAAACCATGTCAAAAATTGATGACTTACAACTATGGAGACTGCTCTGAGCCTTCCCCCTTCTCTCTGTCTCTCTCTGTCTCTGTCTGCCTCTGTCAAAAACAATAAAATAGCAACCAGCATAGCCAACTTTATTTGTGAAACAAGGAAATAAAGGCTTACTTCTCTTAAAATAACAAACAATAAAATAAATCTTTAAAATACATTAAATAAAAAAGAAAGAATATTTAAATATATATTCCAGTTTATAATTTAATTAATAGCCATTATATGTTTTTTCTTTATTATAGCATTAATTGTTTAAGATTTTCATGCTAGTTATTTCCAAAAAGAATTAAATGGCGTCTAAATTAAAATAAAGTTTGAAAAATTTACAAAATAAAGCAGAACAGATTCTATCTTAAGATAGCAAATCATTTTTCTTTAAATATATATAGCAGGTTTTTTGGAAGGATTCCAGGATGGCTCAGTGGGTTGAGCACTCATCTTGCAGTCCTGGGATCCAGGGATTGAATCCGGTCCTGGCCCATGCATACCCATATGCTGAACTGGGGTGTGCCCCAGTTTGGTTCTCATTGGGGTGAGCCTCATATGTGGGGTGCCACTAAATCAGCCTCCCACTCACAGGGGCATTCCTCCCATGCATGAGGCCTCTGGCCAGTTCCTGTCCTGTGCAGCCCCGTACCCACCTGTGGCATGAAAATTATGTAGAAAACTAATGACATGCAACTGTGGAGACTGCTCTGGGTCCTCCCCCATCTCTCTGTCTCTCTCTGTCAAAAACAATAAAAATAAATCTTTTAAAAATTATATATATATATATAATTATATAGCAGTTTTTAATTACTAGTTTATAATTGTGTTATATTTCTCCCTCCACATGATAGACACCTTAGAATAAAAGATTATATTCTCCAACTATGCACTGTAGTACCACAAATAGTAGATTCTACAACATATTTAACTTATTATAAAAAAAAATTTAAATCACAATTGAAGAATATAAAATTATAGTAATGGAGTCAATCATCAAGACATCATATCAATATTAATTATAGCTAAACTTAATGAAATGAAGTACTAAGATACTATTCTAAGTGACTTTTCTGAGACTTATATGTACTGACTTCTAAGCCATAAGCATCATAAACTGTGTACTATTTTTATTCCCATTTTAATAGATGAGAAAACTGAGATAAAAAGCAGGTAAATAACTTCAACTTTACATGACTAAGAAATAGAGAAGCTAGAAAATCAAACCAAAGTGCTCAGGCCTCAGCCTTCATGCCTAACCACATATGGAGGAAGTTTTCGATACACATGGAGCCAGTACTTTATAAACAAACAAACACAAGCTTTTAATTCTCCCCAGAGCTCTATGAGATATGTGATTTTCCTCATTTTACAAATGAAGAAATTGGGACTTAAGAGTCAGGCTGCACAGTCTGTGAGCACTGACAATTTATTTAATCTCTCTAAGGTTCAATTTTCTCATTTGTAAAATAGGATAACATGAAGCATCTTATAGAGTGTGGGGGAATAATTAAAATAAAATATACTTGTAGAAATTTTGGCAAGTAATAGATTCTGCATAGATGACCTTTTATTGAAGATGTTACCTAAATTGGTTCCCCCAGGAATATCTTTCTCAAGGACCTAGAAGCCATTCCCTTGAAATGTGACCATTAAGAAAGACAGGGCTCTGTCTCCAAGTCTCTATGGGAGGGTAAGAGCTTAATTTCCATAAGTACTAATTAGCAAACACAGATGGCCTACTCACATTGAGCAACCTCACTAATAAAGTTCACTAGTACTTTTCCACTAACTCACCCAAGGGCTTAAAAACTCTTCAACCTTTTGTTTCAATAAAGTTACTTTCAATCTGTCTCCCTATTGAAAAGCTCTTGACTTATGTCTTTATTGCCTGTGTAAAAGCCAACCAAACAATCGATCAATCAAAGTTTTCTCCATAATATAATAACATTACGTGAAAATCATTGACTTTAAACCTACTTTGTTAATATAATTTTGTATAAGAGGAATGCTGCAAAAATGAGATCAAAATATACATATATTTTATTTCAGTGGATGTAAATTAAATTATTGCTCTATTCTACAATGTTTTTTATTAGAGAGTTGGAATATTCATCACTTCACCATGATAAAGCAAGATTACACAAAATGTTACTGCTATCTGAGTGCAATTTTTATGACCATGAAAAGGTTAGCAACTGTTTTTAAGCTTTATATTAAAATATAACTAACATACAAGATAATACCAGGTCTCACAATTAAGATCACGAACCCATCCTAGAAAAAGGGCTTTATACCTACCTCATTGCTGAAAATCACTATGGTCACCTTTGAAGTACTCCACTGGGGAAGCTATGTACTGATGCCAGCACCTAGAACACACTTTAAAGCAAATTTGGAACTCTTTTTTCTGGAAAAACACCCATCGTCTACTACTCCTGCTATCCTGAATGCCATCAAAATGTTTTCCTTTCAATATATTCTTTATCTTTGAGTAAAAAAAAAAAAAAAAAAAGTAATTGGGAGCCAGATCAGGTGAATAGGGAGGGTGTTCCAAACAGGTATTTATTTACTGGCAAAAAACTCCCTCGTAGACAATATCATGTGAGCTGGTGCATTGTCATGAAGCAAGAGCCATGAGTTGTTGGTGAAAAGTTCACGTCCTTTTTGTCTTACTTTTTTCACAGAGCCTTTTCAGCACTTCCAAATAGCCATCTTGGTTGACTGTTTGTTCAGTTCGTACAAATTCATAATGAACAGTCCCTCTGATATCAAAAAAAGGTTAGCAACATCTTGATTTGGACCGACGAAACTCTTTTTGATCTTGGAGAATTGGCTGAATTCTTATGAGCAATTTGACGCTTTGTTTCAGGGTCATATTGATACATCCATATTTCATCACCAGTGATAACATGGCCCAAAACATTGTCTTGCCCCTTCAGTTAGTCTTTCAAAGTTTGATTCTCCTTTGCTTTTGTTCATTGGTGAGCTCCTTCAGGACGTTTTTTGAAGAGATTTATTTTATTGTTCTGACATAAAGAAAAACAGAGACAAAGACACAGAGAGACAGAGAGAAAGGGGAGGGCTCATAGTGGTCTCCGTAGTTGTACATCATCAGTTCTCAACATGGTTTCATTACACACAGGTGGCTAGGAGGTTAGAGGGGGAGTGTTGCCATGCAGGGCGGGAACCAAGCAGTGGGCCTCTTGAATGGGAGGCACATCCACAACGTGGGAGTCATGCCTCCTCAATCTAGGGTCCAAACCAAGGACCTCCCACATGGGAAGCTTACCCTGGCAAGAACCAAACTGGGAAACACACTGTAGTTTAGCATATGGGTCTTCCACATGGGCTGGGGCTGGGATTTGATCCTCTGACAGTGGGGCTGCAAGGTGAGCACTTAACCTGCTGATCCACCCTGGCATCCCCTCAGGACCATTTTTGCATAAAACTTTCTCATGCCAAAATTTTCATTAAATATTTTTCTGTTTCTCTATCAATGTTTACTTGATCTGCTATGCTTTTCAGTCAACTGACAATTTTGATGCACAACTACATGAATTTTTGCAATGTGTTAATTAGTTGTGCTTGTTACTGGCTGCCCTGACCTCTCTTCATCAGTGACACTTTTACTCCCCTCAGAAAAACATTTAATCCATTTGTGCACTGCCATTTTCTTCATGGCATTATCCCCACACATTTAGATTAACATGTCCTTGATTTCACTTTCACTCTTGCCAAGTTTAACAAGAAATTTAATGCTCGCTCATTGCTCTAATTCAAGCTCTGACATTCTTGTGAGGGTACACAAAAACACACAACAATAATAATGAACACCATTCAGCAAGACATCAGCACACATTGACTCAAACATGGCTATGTTGACAAACCAAGGTTATGAAACCTTACCGAGTTGTTAGTACAGTGCTGCCAATGTAAGCACATGGCAACTTTGCAAACTTAATTGTCAGACCTCATATTAGTTTCAGGTATGCAGCATAATTATTCAATGTTTATATACCTGAAGAAGTGATCAACATGATAAGCCCAGCAACCACCTGACACCATACCATACAATCACAATATTATTGAGTATATTTCCTATGCTGTACATTGCATGCCCATGATTTTTTTGTTTTATAATATGAATATGAAATATGAATTCTTATTCCCCATCATCTTCCCTTCCTTTTTAAATTTTTTCAATTATAGTTCATAATCAATATCATTTTACATTAATTTCAAGTGTACAGCATAATGGTTAGACATTCATATAATTTAAGAAGTGATCCTCTTGACTACTCTAGTACCCAATTGTCACTATGGATAGTTTTTACCATATTATTGACCATGTTCTCTGTGTTTTACTTTACATGTCCATTACGATTTTTAACTACCAATTTGTACTACTTAACCCCTTCACCTTTTTCACCCAGCTCTCTAACCCTCTTCCCATCTATCATTTAATAAATCTAGTACCCTTCTGACACCATACATTACTATATCATTACTATATCATTGACTATACTCCTTATGCTATAACCTACATCCCTATGACGACTACTTTGTAACAATAAATTTATAATTCTTAATCTGGTCTCCCATCTGGAAACCATCAAAACGTTCTTTGTATTTATGAGTTTGTTTCTCTTTTTTGTTTGGTTTTGTTTATTTTATTCTTATTATTCCATGTATAAGCAAAATCACATTGCATCTGTCTCTTTCTGACACTCCACTCAGCAAAATATCCTCAAGATTCATCTGTGCTGCTGCAGATAGCAAGAACACCTTCCATTGTATATATATACCACCTCCTCTTTATCCATTTACCGGTCAATGAACATAAAGGCTGCCTTCATATATTAGCCTTTGTAGACAATACTACAGTGAAAATATGGATGCACATGTCTTTTTGAAGTAGTGTTTGGGGTTTCTTCAGATAAATACCCAAGGAGTGGGATTAATGGATCCTTCTTTGTCTCTTGTTATAGCCTTTGTTTTAAAGTCTATTTTGTCTGGTATAAGTATTTTTACTCCAGCTTTTTTGGTTTGTTAGTTTGTTTTTATTTTTATAAAATAATTTTTGCTATTTCTTTACTTTCAGCCTGTGAAAGCCTTTTAATCTGAAATGAGTCTCTTGTAGGCAGCATATGTAAGAGTCCTATTTTCTTATCCATTCAGCTACTCTATATTTTGATTGAAGTGTCTAATCCAAGCTTGTCCAACCTGGAGCCTGTTGGCTGCTTGTGGCTCAGGATAGCTTTGAATGAGATTCAATACAAATTTGTAAACTCTGTGAAAATATTATGAGATTTTTGGTGGGATTTCTTTGTTGTTGTTTTTTGTTTTGTTTTTTGGCTCATCTATTGTTAGTGTTAGGGTATTTTTTTAAAGATTTATTTATTTATTTTTGTTGTTTGAGAGGTGAGACAGAGAGAGAGGTGAGGAAAAAGAGAAGGGGAGAAGGCCCAGAGCAGTCCCCACAGTTACACACCATCATTTGTGACATAGTTTCATTCTACACAAGTGGATGTGGGGCCACATGGAGTGGGAACTGAACTGGTGGTTATCAGCTATGCTGCAGTTCAACATATATGTTTGCACAGGCCAGGGCTAAGATTTGATTCTCAGACCTCATGGCTGCAAGGCAAGTGCTCAACCTGCTGAGCTATCTTGTCATCCCTGTTAGTATATTTTACGTGTGTCCCAAGACAATTCTTCTTCTTCCAGTGTGGCGTAGGGAAGTCAAAAGATTGGACACCCCTAATTTAATCCATTTATGTTTAAAGTAATTGTTGATAGACATGTAGTTATTGTCATTTTATTTTATTTATTTATTTATTTATTTATTTATTTATTTATTTATTGTCTTAAAGAAGTTCCTCTAACATTCCTTGTAATACTGGTTTGATGGTGATAAACTCCTTTAGATTTTTCTTGTCTGGGAAGCACGTTACCTGTCTTTCAATTCTAAGTGACAGCTTTGCTGGGTGGAGCAATCTTGGTTGTAGGCCCTTGCTGTAATCACTTTGAATATTTTGTGTCAATCCCTTCCGGCTGCAAAGTTTCTATTGAGAAATCAACAGGGAGTTTTATTGGAGCTTTCTTGAAGGTAACAGCTTTTCTCTTACTGTTTTTAGGGCTTTCCCATTGTTTTTAAGTTTTGACAATTTAATTATGATGTGTGGTGGAATGGGCCTCTTGGGTTTATCTTATTTGAGACTCTCTGCACTACCTGGGCTTATAGGTCTAATGTCTTTGCCAGATTATGGAGGTTTTCCATTATTATTTCTACAAATAGTCTTTTAATTTCTTACTCTCTTTCCTTCTTTTGATGTCCCTATGATGTAAATGTTGGTACACTTGATGTTGTCCCAGAGGCCCTTTGAACTATTATCATTTTTTTTATTCGTTTTTTCTTTTTCTGTTCTAATTAGTGTATTCTGCTACCTTATCTTTTTAATTACTGATTCAATCTTCTGCTTCATTTAATCTACTCTTAATACCTTCTAAAATATTCTTCATTTCAGTTATTGCATTTCTTATTTCTGACTGGTTCTTTTTTATGTTTTCTGTCTTCATTTTTATACTTCCTATCTCTTTGTTGAAATTCTCCCTGAGATCACTGAGCATCCTTATAACCAGTGTTTTGAACTTTGCATCTGGTAGATTGTTTGTTTCCATTTTGTTTAGTTCTTTTTTTTTTTTTTCTAATTGTTAAATTTATTGGGATGACATTGGTTGGTAAAAATTACATAGGCGGTGTATGGGTGATGTGATGTGGACTTGTACATCTGGAAACTGTCTAATTGTTACCAATCAATGTCACCGCATCAAATTTAACAATAAAAAAATAAATAAATAAAATCTGTGCACCCATATAAGAAAAAAAAAAAATTACATAGGTTCCAAGTGTACAATTCTACATTACATTGACTATGCATTGTATTATGTGCTCACTAGTCAGAGTCAGTTCTCTTTTCATCACCATATATTCAATATCCCCTCCTTATTCCTTTACCTCCTCTACTCTCCTGCCCACCTCCCCCTTTACTCTCAGGCAACCACTGAACTATTGACTGTGTCCATGAGTTTTTGTTTCTTTGTTATTTTCAGTTTTATATTCCACCTATAAGTGAAGTCATATGTTTCTTGATTATTTTTGTTGTGTCTTATTTCACTTAATATGATGGTTTCAAGGTCCATCCATGTTGTTACAAACGGCTGTATTTCAATTTTTCTTATCTCTATACTTTCAGGAAACATTTCTGTAGTTCATTTAGTTCTCTTTCTGGAGCTTTATTCTGCCCTTTATTTGGAACATGTTCCCTTGTCTCCTTACTTTTGGTTGCTCCCTGTGTTTGTGTCTATGAATTAGGTAAGGCTGCTGTATATCTCAATCTTAATAGAGTGGCCCTGAGTAGTAGGTGTGCTGTAGGGGGCAAGTGGCACAGATTTCCTTTTCACCTGAGCCAGGTATTCTGGATTTGTCCCTTTGTGTGTGTATGAGTGAGAGAGAGAGAGAGAGAGAGAGAGAGAGAGAGAGAGAGAGAGAGAGAGAGAGAGAGAGAAATGCCTTCCTGTTGTACTTGAGCCTTGGTTGTTGTTTGCACATCAATAGGAGGGACTGACCATCAGACTGATTGGTTGTGAGGACTGGCCACAACTAAAGTGGAGGAACTGTTGCTAAGGGCTGACCCTACAAAGTGAGATTCACTTTAGCAGGACTCTGCTGCTTGCTCAGTCTGCCCTTTGAGGGTGTCATTTTTGTAGGCAGCTAGATGATTGGTCAGCTCAGTCTGAAGCTGGCGCTG
>PVKE010022010.1:0-13653 GCA_004027555.1 Craseonycteris thonglongyai
TTAGGACTTAGATCACCCAACAAACTCATTTTAGCCCAAAGGAACTGTAGAGGTTTGGGAACCTCACCTTAGATTATTAAATGGAGTTTTTGTCTGGATTATAGAGGGGGTGCATATTACTTTTGATGTAATTAATTACTCATTTAAAATTTTTTTGACAAACTATATGGTAGTTCAGAATCTCTAGGAAGACTAAATAGAAATTTCTTTTTATGGTTTTATTTATTTATTTATTTATTTATTTATTTAATTGTTTGAGAAGGTAAGCGGGAGAGAGAAAGAGATGGAGAGAGATGGAGAGAATGGGAGGGTCCAGAGGAGTCTCCATAATTATACATCACTAGTTGCAACATAGTTTCATTCCAGACAGGTGGATGTGGGGATACTTGGTGGGGGCAACCGAACTGGGGGACTCCAGAATGGAAGGTGAGAACCTTCACTGCAGGGCTCAGTGATTACCAGTTGTGCCATAGTTCAAGCTATGGGTTTGTATGGGCCAGGATCAAAATTCGATCCTCAGACCTCGAGGTTGCAAGGCAAGCATCAACCTGTTTGTTGAGCTATCCTGGCATCCCGAGAATTTTCTTGAGACATGGATTTGCTATGTCCAGTATAAATAAATCTGCAAGGAATGTGACCTACATACGTACAGTGGAGGCTATCATTGTTTTCTTTGCTTCCTGCTCTCCTTAGAAATAATATTTAATTATATCAGAAAATACCAACTCACAACTTGCTTAATACTAAACAAGGCACTCTTTAGGCCTTTATTCATTCAACACTCAGCTAAGCCATTTAAGGGGTAAAAAAAAAAAGATGGATATTGTCATTTTCTACTGGTAATACATTTAGAAACTCAATTTAGTTGGTTTGGAAATAATATTTCTCTTTTCAGTAATTATCAATAGATTATAAAGTTCCCATATACTAGTTTATTACTTCAGGGAGTGTTCCAGATTAGGTAGATGCTATGCAAAACACTGGGAACTCAATAAATTTTAGTACAAGTATATAAATTTCTTATTTTGCTTGTGTTTTGTAAACGTATGTGTGCATATGTAATTTTTTTTTCCAGAGTGATAATCGAGCTGCAATAAAATGTTGTGGTAGAAAATACAAAGTTATAACAAGAAAACATGTATTTTCTTTGATTCATACTAATCAGATTAATGAGATTGGAAAAGCCTAAGTTTCAGTTCATACAGGCATTTGGCATGTAGCTCTATAGTTTGAGAATATATACTTGATTTTTTTTATTTCTAGCTGCTTTGTACAGCTAAGCATAAAAGAAACACCTAATAAATTACTCATGAAATCTTCTTTAAAGACTTTTTTTTAAGCACTTAAAATATCAATAGTTTAGTGATTACCTGAAGGTAAGGGGGAGGTGGGTGTGAAAAGAGGGAGGAGGAGCCAAATATATGGTGATGGAAAGAAAACTGACTCTGTGTAGTGAACACATAATGTAACATGTAGACAAAGTACTATAGAATTATACACTTGGAACCTATGTAATTTTTACTAACCAATGTCACCTCAATAAATTAAAAAATAATAATAATAATGCAAATTTAAAATAAAATCACCCAGGAGTTCAGAGGATCACAGGAAGAAAGGCTTGTACTAAAATAATCAAACATTTTAATAATAAATTATAATATGACCTAAAAAATTATCTTAAAAGAGCCAGTTATGAGCTCAGTAGTATTCCTCCCCAAAATTAATATGTTGGGAGTCTTATCCCTCAATACTCAGACTTACCTTATTTGGACACAGGGTCTTTACAAGAGTGATTGATTATTCCGAACATGACTTTAGTTGGAAATAGAATCATCATGAAGGTGATTATGTCAAAATGAAGTTATTAAGTGAATGCTGCTCTAATACAATTGGTGCCCTTATAAGCAAAAAAAAAAAAGAAAAAAAAGAATGTGGTACAGTAATGGACAAAGGGAAAGCAATATGAAGACAGAAGTTGATGGCCATCTAATAACATAAGAGATCCCTGAAATAGATCCCTCTCTCATGGCCTTCAGATACTAAGTTTCATGCCTTCAGGACTGTAAAAATAAATAAATAAATGCCTGTAGTTTAAGCCATTCAGTGTATAGTACTCTGCTATGGCAGTCCTAGAATACTAATATAGAACCTCTACTTTATCTTGTGGTTTCTCTTTGGAGGTACACAACTATTCCATATTTATAAACTAATGCTTTAGTTAATTCAAATTAATGATCAACTTAAAACAAGACAGTCAAAAGAATCTAGATCTTTTGGTGCAAATATTGTATACAAGGTGGACTCAGTCAGAACTACCTGAGCCATAACAAACCTGCTAAACCATTCTATATATAAATAATATAAGATCAACTGACTCGTTTTCTATTCTTCTCCAGCTTTTTCCTTTATATATGATATTATACTAAACTACTCTCTAATTATAATCACTATGTCATTAAAACAAAATAAAACAATATATTCTAATTAGGCTGGCCAATCATACTGTTTTAAATGGGACAGAAAACAACGGTACCATCCTGTTTCAAATGGTGAGTATGGTCAGCCTACTGATACCTTGAATTTAGCTTAGTGGGACTAGGTTGACCATATGTACCATTTGAAACGGGACAGTACTGTTGTTTCCCATCCTAATTTAAATGGTACATCTGCTTAGCCTAGTTCTAATACTACTGTAGCCAGGAAATAGGTTCTTAGTATTCATCACAGGTAGAAATTCAATGACACAGTAAGTCAAGCAAGCAGGCTTATGAGAAGATGGTACACTCTCAAAATAGCGAGACTGTGCAGGCTTAGAGAAGAGCAGCTGCTTTAAAGAGAGGTGGGTTGGGGAATTTATTACACTTAAAATGAAAAGGTGGAATATTCAAGACTTAAGGGTGATGTCATAGGCATTTATAGGTACGTCCTTGCTGACCACTCCTTCTCAACAGGAAGTGGCATTTTTATCTTTATTTGGCAACACAGAGTGGAGATTTTTCTTGGCTGCCATGCTAATAGTACTATAATCTATTATAATCAGCTAAAGTTCACAAAAAAGGGTGAGATAGCATTCCAGATCCTCTCTTAGCTGCCAAAATATAGTTCTGGCAGGATTGTTATGGGTTTTATTCCTTAACTCCTGAACTTACCTCCTCTTTAACTTCTAACCTTGCCTCCTCCTTTTGTTTCTCTCAGCCCCTTGTCTTCCTCATGCCCTATTCTTCCTACGTATAGTAATAATATCTCACTTGACTTATCTCTGAATAATTTGATGTAATTATTGGATAAATTATATTAATTTAGAATAAATAAGAAAAATATTCTATCCACACACATTCTAGTATTTTAATTTTCAAGTTTCTAAACAGATTATTGACTCTTCTGTGACAGATAAGCTAAAATCTAAAACTGAAGTTGCTTAATCATTTTACAACATTAGTTTATATATAAGTCTCACATAATGTTGACTAATTTAATAATTCGAGTTTTATATTTCACACACATAAAAAATTGTCTTATAGATATATGGGGGCTGTCCAGAAAAAAATCCAACCATAAATGCCTCTATTCTTCATATTACATGGCTGGATACTTTCTGGACAGTCTTTGTACAATGTTATTGGATTACTCAAATACAGGAATTTGAAGTATTTAATTTTAATTTAGTTTAGCTTAGATGGTCACCTTGTTATACCATTGTAATATTTTTCAGGCTGGAGTCAAAGCTGTTGAAGAGAATTTCATACACACTTGTTTTGGACTGCTGAAAAGCTCCATTTTATAGAATGTCCTAATTCTATAAACTGAGAGACAGAGAGAAGAGAGAAGAAAAGAATATAAATATAAGAAATTAAAGCCGGGGGTGGGGGGGGGGAAGCATCATTAAGAGAGTAAAGTTAAAATGTAGGATGGTCCTAGAGCTAAGAAAAAAAGAAAAGTATCTAATTCTACAAAGTAATTTTGTAAGTTGTTGATTTGTTAAATGAAGTAAGGATATATTGGCCAGACAAAACACAACAGTGTAACAAACTGATGGAAAATATGCTCAAACTACTACTTGGCAGTCACAGTTTATGTAGAGTAAGTTAAATTTTTTTAAATCATTAATCACTGGAAGCAGTTGATTCAAAGAGTTTCCCAATTTCAGTGTATATTCCAAAAAACAAAACAAACAAACAAAAAACCTTCTCTCAGACAAATCTTAGGAAAACGAATACTTTATGTGTATGTAAAACAAGAATTTTTTTCAAGAAAGAGTTTGCCTTTAACATCTTTTGTGTTTATGAATTTCAAGAAGAAAATAAATGTTTCTTTGTGTTTTTTTTATTTGCTTAAAACATATTTTAGTTGTTAAGAATAAGGGTTAAATGTATTTTTCTAATTTAAAAAAATACCTTGATTCTTTCCAATTAATTGTGCAGCTATGATTATTATTTTGTTACCCTACACAAGTGTTTCTTCATCTGTAAAATGTGTTTTTCTTAAAGTTAAATGATATGGTACAAGCAAAGTTAACTCTCTGGCAAAATGTTAGAAAAAAATGGTTTAGGAAGAACTATAACTTCATTATTGGTTAAGTAACTGAGTAATATCAAATATGGGTCATATGTAAATGAAATCTTTTTGAGGAAGTATCATTGCTAGCATTGAAATAAGTGCCCTAATCTATAAAAGAGATAAAATCGCATGTAGTTGAAAAGCAGTGCATGTATAAATTAAATCAACACATCATTTCATATGTTAATCCTGTACATTATTTATATGGAGAAATACTTAAAGAAACATAATTTTAATCATTGCAGAATTTTAGAATAGAAATTATCCATTGAATGTTGAAATTAGCCATTTGGAAAGAGTATATTAAAAATAAATGGGTCATATGAGGTGCACAAGGGACCTCAGAGACATTCCAAGACAACTATTTGTTTGATATATTAATTTCCTCAAAAATAATTTGGTCAAGCAATCATCTCATCTATATTTACATAGATGTTCAACAACACCTGTTGTGATAAACAAGATACACATTGCCTGCCAAATCTGTCTCTAGCATCTGGGATTATTTGAACCTAATACTAATATTTGGTTCACATAGAACCAAATATATTCACTTCAGCTTATACTTAGTAATCCGTATGGATATTAAAAGACAGAGAAAAAATCAATCTTGTCGTAACAGACTTTAAATAAGCAAAGATTATTCTTATGCCTCCCACCAGCTTTCTCATATTTTCTTCTTTTACCCAACTGATATGTCGTTATCGAATACTTTCTTTTCTTTCCAGAACAATGATAGTCTTGCCTCAGAGCACATGACTTGTTCATCTTGATACTTTGTTACAACTATAGGTTTGAATTTTGCATCCTAATAATTGGTCCTCAACTTAATATTTTGGTGTCTAAACATAATATTTACCTTTTTTATTCTTATTTTTTCATTCTAAGTATTGACATTTAGTGAGCTCTTAAAATTTAGACATCCGTTACATATTTAAATTGCACATTTATATAATATTCATGAACAAATTCATATAAAAATCTTTAGAGACCTTAATGTTTGCCCTATAGTTTTCTTCAGCAAGAAATAGATATACATATTTTGAAATATGTTACATTTAACTTTCATAAAAATCTTCAACTAATAAAGTTCATTAATTCTGATTCATTTCTCCTTGATTCATGGAATTTTAGAGCCTACTTTATGATGCTTATGGCTTTAGTGGGGATTCAAAATCAAAATCAAGCCACAGCAATTCCATTGAAAGTTTTCGAGTATATAAATGTCCATAAATACAACCATAAATTGAGACGTGGTCTTGATAAAGAAAGGAAGCTGGTTGAGGAGTTCCCCTTGTGAGACTGAACTGCAGAAAAGGCATTTGCCTAATTGTTTATTTGGGATGAAGATTTGTTTTTGAAAAGTGCTTGGAGTCCTCCTCCCACCAACACTATTCACTGGAAGTTGAAACCCAAATTATAAAAATGCCTGTTATAAGGATAATGATAAAGAAGCACTTAGCAATTAGAGTTGTTCTCTTTATATAATTACCTTTTTTCTGCAACATATTTACTGAACAAGGAAACAAAACTGTGCTTAGAAAAATGCTCTCCCACTCTTATCTTTTTGCTGACTTCTACCAACTTTTTTTGTATAAGTACGGCTATGTTTGTATTACACATTCTTTTGTTTAGAAAAAACTACCCACATACCTATAAATGATCACCTCTTTGAATACATGAATAATATTTAAATAATATTTTAGGTAACATGTGACATGAAAATATAGTGTTCACTTATATGCAAAAGTAATGATGGTCTTTTATAATCTACTATGGTCCCAAATTGAGAAAAGTTACAAAAAAAATTGCCACATATTATTTTATTAAAAAATGTTCATGACCTACTTGTCAGGTCTGTGTATTATTTTTGAACTTCTTAATTTGATATTACTTGCATTATATTAACTATATTATAATACTGTATAATGTACTACATTATGAACAAAAACATACTCTGTTATGCATTAAACTACTAGGAAAATACACAATGCATACCTCAGGTTTTGGAAGCTTTTACAATGGTATATTATTGAAACAAGACTAAAATACTATCCTTTGTTATCTTAGGCTTAAAAAACAAGAAGATATTAGTAAAACAGGTAAAAGTTAATCAAAGGGATTAAAAAACCACAGTTTTTGTCTCCATTGCACTAACAATTTAGGATAACAGGAGAAAAACAGTCTCAGGAAGATATTTCCAGCATGGGGAATAATAAATGCTTAAGGAAATCATGCATCATTCATATCAATTATAAGTGCTACTACATCTCTTAATACTGATGTTTGTGGTTTGAGATTCATACATGCTATTTTAGCATTAATGTGAAATGTGTCTTCTCTTGGAGGGCTTTAAATATCTATACATTTCATAAAAATGGCAGAAGGATGATTAAAATTAGAACCCAGGACACTCATTTATACATCAAAAATACTCATAAATTAATATCAAATTATTTTATTTGGTTTTCAGTATTATATCTTTGATTAGGATAACTGTGGGGCATGCAAAACACACTTTTTAAAATCACAAAGCACAACATTACATTATATGGATTAAAATATACTATCATTTTCTACCTCTTGTAATTGACATGTATCTACAGAAAACTTCTTTATGGGTCAGCCCTCATAACATTGTTCTTCTCTATTATGTTTTACTTTACTTTAATACAGTATATAAGCCCTAAATCATTTAATTTTCTTATCTGATAAATACATTTTCCCTAACACTTTCATAGTGAAGTTTTAAAAAATTATACTAAATACTACAATATTCTATAATATTGCAAAGAAACTTTAATTTGCATTCTATATTCTATATCACATTAACTTTTAAAAAGTAGTGTTTTAGCCCTATTTGGAACTACTAAATATTTTTAATATCAGAGCTAAAGAATTTCTCTTGTCTCATTCTCTCTTTAACATGCTTTCCAAGTGATTCTTATGTTTATCCAATACTGTAATGCACATGATGCCCTCAGGATTCATTAAATTTATTGTTATCCATGAGGGACTTCAGACCTGAGCAAACCTTCAATTGAATACCCCCATGAGCAAGAGACTTGCCACCTTTAGATTGACTTTGAGATATCAGTAAGGCCCAGACTATCAAATCACCTCAACAGTTTACCTAGCCCAACTCCTTCATCATTTACAGACTTAGAAAGTAAGTCTCAGAGAAAGAAAAAAAACCCTACTCTAACTTATTTCAGTTCGAAATGTCAAGCTAAAGATGCAAAAAGGGCACTGCAAATTTTATTGTGAGAGAATGAATGACTGAATTTAAAAATCACTTAAAGTTCAAGAGAGGAAACTCACCAAAGTTGAAAGATGCTTCCAATATCATATAAACTGTACCATTATCTTTGATTTCACAAAATTGGAACGGTAAATAGGACCCAGAGGAAGTTAAGAAGTTTAGTATCATGAGGTAATTAGAAAGATTTCTTTCTTTTTACAGCTTACTAACCAAAATAACATATGGGTTAAAATGGGTAATTCACAGATAGCAAAGCATCCAATGGCAACTGCATTGTATTTAGGCTAACAGAATCATTGGAAACAAAAGATGCATCAGTTATAAAAATAAAGATGATGTAGGACAATACAACCATAACAGAATATGTGTAAATTAATTTTTGTAACAGTTAATATTTCTCATACATGCAAAAATCTCAAAAAGAAGGAAAGTCGATGGAAAATAAAGCTTGGAAAATTGTTTATCAGTTAAAAACTGCCACATTGTAATTTTCAATGGAAGTCTGTGGGATTTATTAAAATATAAGAACCCCCTAGAAAAGAAAAACCTCTTCAATGCATGTACTTTTGAGATTAAAAAATAAAACAGGAATATGATGAAAAAAATTTAAGGGCCTTTCCATATATACATCCAAAATTTTATGTATGAATAAGTTATTTCTCAGATATTTTAAAACTATTCTTCTTTTAGTGATTTATTTTAAATTAAGTAATATAAAATGCTGTCAGTTAATGTAAAGTTGCAGTAGAACTTGTTCTAATAATGAAATAACCCCTTACAGCAAGTCTTTCAATCATTAGGGGATTTTTTCAGATAATTTTTTGTGAAAGCAAACACGATAATCATAGAAGTGCGTATATCAAGTAGCCCTTTCTTTAAACACTAGTGGGTCATGCATATTCAACAGAATGCAAATATTGACTTTTCTGATAGCAAGTGGATAAGATTGAAAAGTGTCTAATGGGAAACTACAATCGTTTTGTGGAATGTGGCAATGACCTTCACGCCCCTATGCCAAGGGTATATTACACTTGAATCTCTGATTCTGCTAAACTTTAAACAGTTTCCACAACTTGAGAATGAAACAGACATCTGGAAAAAGGGTAATCTCTACCAGTAAAAATAAGGCTTGTAAGAAATAAACAGGTCTCATATCTCATGTTTCTCAGGAGATCCAAGGCATGAAAGCCTAAGGTTGCAACTGACTTCTCAAAAAGAAAACCTAGCACATGAAAAGCTTCCTCTTTCTGAATAAACTGAGAAGATACGTAATAGTAAAGGTCAGCAAATTGTATACTAAATAACCAATATGCTCTGGAAAATATAATACTATTTAAATTACATTTAATATTTAATGTTCTAAGCAGGAAAACATACCAGTACCTTTCAATCAAGAGATCGTTAAATATATTACAACATGTTCTACAGTTCATGAATGTAGCTTATCATGCTTCAAAAACCGGCAAAAGAATAATTATAGAATTAAAGCTTTAAAAAATATAGCTGGGGGAAGTTGGGATGGCTTTGCGCACTAGGGCCTGAGGATCAACTCCGGGCCCTGGCCTGTGTGGACCCATACGCTGAACTGGGGTGTGCTTCCCATGCGAGAGGCCTCAGTTTGGTTCTCACCCGCTGCTTCGGCCCCTGGCTCAAGGATGTGTGCCTCCCATGCAGGAGGCCCCTGGCCAGTTTCCACCTTGTGCGGCCCCCTGCTCACCTGTGTGGAACAAAACCAGGTAGAAAACTGATGACACACAACTATGAAGACTACTCTGGGCCCTCCCCCCTTCTCTCAGTCTCTCTCTGTCTCTGTCTCTCTCTGTCTCTGTCAAAACCAATAAAAATTATAGCTGATATAAATTGACTTTATACATGCCTTCTAACAGATTAAAACAAATGTTTTTTATTGAATATTAAATGCATTACAGAGAATAAAGATGCTTGTCCAAACTTAAAGTTACAAACAGCATGATTAAATTCATAGATTACTTGGTGAAAGGCAGAATTATAGGAACAGAAAACAGATCAGTGGTTGGCAGAGATAGGATGGGGAAAACTTGACTATAGAGAATAGGCATTAGGGAGTTCTACCGGGTAAGGATCTGTTCAGTATAGTGATGTTGGTGGTGATTACAGGATACTAAATGAGTGTAAAGCTCTACAAATCTGCATATGAAAATAGAAAATAATAATAAATTTTACATATGAAAATAATAAATTTTATATATATGTATATAGATAGGTAGAAATAGATGTGTGTGTGTGTATATATATATATATATATATACACACACACACACACACACATATATATATATATATATATACAGTGATCCCTCGTTTTTCGCGGTTAATGGGGACCAGAACCTTCCGCGAAAGCTGAAAAACCGCGAAGTAGGATTTGCCCCTAGGAATTTTCTCATTGGTCGATGTCGCACTGGAACCCAATCACGGGCCTTTATGAGAGCCCGTGGGATGGACTCTGAGTCAACTCATCTCTTTGTTTGACATGCAGGGATCCTTCTCTCGTGCGCATCCACATGAAACAATGCTCCTTTCCGCCATGTGGCTGCCGACATGGTTGTATTTTTTCATTTTTATTTTTTGATGACTATTTTGGGAAAACCCGCGAAGCACTGTAGCCGCAAAACATGAAGCGCGAAGTGGCAAGGGAACACTGTATATATATAATTGTGTTGGTGCTGGTTGTATGTGTGATAGATCAGCAAACTCACAGAACAAAGCTCACACATAAATGTTTATAGGAGCTTTACTCATAATTCCTAAAACTTGGAAGCACCAATATGTCCATCATTAGGTGCATGATAAATAAAATATATTACAGCAGGACAGTGGACTGTTATTCAGCACTAAAATGAAAGCTCTCAAGCCATGAATAGACACGGAGAAAACTAAAATGCATATTACTGAGTAAGAGGAGCCATTTAAAAAGTCTGCATAACTGTATGATTTGAACTATATGACTTTCCAGGAAACACAAAACTGTAGAGACAGTAAAAATATTTTTAAAAATTAGAGGGGAGAAATAGATAGGAAGAGCACAAAAGAGTTTTAAGGCAGTGAAACTATTCTGTAAGGTACTATAGTGATACATACATGTCATTAATTGAACATTTATACAATACCTGTAATTTTAATTATACCTCAATAAAGTTGATATTAAAGTTACATTAAGTAAACTTAGATATATAGAAAATAACTTTGGAAAAGCTATACCCATATTTTTATTAAAATCAAATTTAAATACTCAAATAAAACAACATGAAATTCAGAGACTACAGTCCAGTGCAGGGGTATCCAAACTTTTGACTTCCTTGGGCCACCTGGAAGAAGAACTATCTTGGGCCACACATAAAATACACTATAACTAATGATAGCTGATGAGCTAAAAAAGTAAAATAAAATTTCAAAAAAAACACACAAAATTTTTTATAATGTTTTAAGAAAGTTTACACATTTGTGTTGGGCAGCATTCAAAGCCGTCCTGGGCCATATGCCACTCGTGGGCCACAGGTTAGACAAACTTGGTCTAGTGGAAACTATTCAAATGCATGATTCTGGGTCCTTGTTTAATTGACCCTATTTTAGTAATTTAGACTATATAAATAGCCTTAAAGCATTTTGATTCACTCTTTATATCACAATAAGTTCAAAAAGCACACTGGTTTTTGGCAAGAAAGATACATTAGACTATATAAAATATGTTTCTTTATATAAACACTCTTGATACAAAAGCCACTAAGTTTTGTTTATTTCAAAGTTCTTTAATGCAACTTCAAAGAAAAGTGTTATAAAATCATGATCAATAAAATTAATTAAATTTTTAACACTTAAATATGAATGAACTATTAAATAATATTACTTTTTTGAGAACATATATAATGAAAAATGGCAGTAATATAAGCAAAAATTTAATAAAGTACGAGGGGTGTCTAGAAAAATTCCAGCCATAAATGCCTCTATTTTGCATATTTCATGGATGAATACCTTCCAAACAGCCCTTACATATCAATTTTTCTTTTATAAATTTATCATTAACTTATATACATATAAATTATATAAATTTCTTTCCATTACAACTCATTAAGAAACACAGTGGGAAATACAAATAGATATGAAAATTCATAAAATGATAAGAACCTAGATATTACATTGGGAAGGTTATATAGCTTTTAGAGTACAATCTTGTTTTCCTCTGTATATATTTTTAGCTTAATTCCCTGGGAAGCATCATAACCTTTGTTAGAAATGGAATAAATCTAGTCATTTATCAAAGGATAAAGAAGTTGTGGTACATTTACACAATGGAATACTACTCAGCAATAAGAAAAGATGAAATACAGCCATTTGTGAAAACATGGATGAACCGTGAAACCACTGTATTAAGTAAAGTCAGACTGAAAAAAATCCAGAAACATCTGACTTCACTTATAGTTAGAATATACCGGTATTACCAAAAGTAACAAAGAAACAAAAACTCATAGACATAGTCAATAGTTAGTGGTTACCTGAGGGTAAAGGGGAAGGTAGGGGTGGGGAGATATGTGGGGGATATGGTGGGGGCATCAAATATATGGTGATGGAAAGAGAAATGACTCTGGGCGATGAGCACATAATGCAATATATAGACAATGTAATGTAGAATTGTACACCTGGAACCTATGTAATTTTTATCAACCAATGTTACCCCAATAAATTTAAGAAAGAAGAAAGAAGTAGACTAAGTCAGCAACTCACTCCTGAACTCCTTTGATCATATGAAATATGTGAAATCCAACAGGAAATGTTTTAAAATGAGCAATGGCTACCAAATAATTACTCTCTCTAGTTAGGAGTTAAGTGTGCATGCCCAAATTTGCTCTCTCCACCACCTAGAGATCAGAATATAGCAGCTACTAGCACTATGTTACAATGGGTTTTCAGAAGTGAATGAAAATAGATTTTGTAATAAAAACCATTCTCTAGATGTCAACCAAATTTCTAACACTAATTTACTAAAAAATAAATAATAAATAAATGTATTACACTGTTACTAATTTGGAAAGACCATAAAGTCATAAAAATAAACAGGAATTAAGATATGCAAACTGGAAATACCATGTTTGAATTTTATGTAATTATGCATTTTGTTTTAATGTAAATTAGGTCACATAATGCACTGGTGTGTCTAAAGCCTACTGAATAATCACAGTTATTTCATAATCAACATTCAATTTTATACCTGGAATAGAACTTTGCGAAAGCGTTCCTACAGGACTAGGAATATTGAAATTCTAAGCCCATTCCTATGCCTGCACAACCAAATACCCTTAACTCTAACTCTACATGTCTTTTCTCTCACATGGTCAGTTCCATATTTATTCTCAAACACAGTTAATTTGGAGGAACCTCTTTATGTATTCTATCAAGTATTTTAAGCTATAAAGGCAGGTCAAGCCTCTATATTATTAACTCATTAAAGCTATCCATCAAAGACCTGTTATATACTAATATTCTATAGACAGGGAAGACAGCATGGCCTGAAAAGACAAAATCCCTGTCCTCAGGTTGCTCATGTTTATTTAGAGAGGCAGACAATAAACAGAATAAAATTACACTACCTCTGTATTACGTATATTTTAGAAAGTGATGAGGCCATGAAGAAAGAGACAGCATGGGTAGAAGAGAGTATGTGCTGGCAGAATGGAAGGTTTCAATTTTCGATAAGGGGACCAGGGTAGACCTCAAATAGAAGATAACTCTTTAAGCATAGATATAAGGAAATAAACCATATGGACACCCTGGAAAGAAGTGTTTCAGAAAACCCCAAAAGA
>PVKE010022010.1:13753-26044 GCA_004027555.1 Craseonycteris thonglongyai
CTGTCTCTGTCTCTGTCTCTCTCTCTATCTGTCAAAAAGTAAAATAGAAATAACTATGCACTGAAGACAAAAAGATAATTTCTCTCTATAAATGTGAAAAGATAAAAAAAAAAAAAAACAAAAAAAAAAACAAGTGAGGTGAAAGTCAGAGAGGTAAGAGGCAGAGATGTGTCCTGCAAGACCGTGTAATTTTAAGTTCTCTGGCTTTTGTTCAGGGCGAGTTAGAGAGCCAGAGAGTGGTAGAAAGAGAGGAGTAACAGCTGATTGCAAGATTTGACTGATGTGATGAAAGGAGGGTGGGTGTGGGGTAGCCACTGAAAAGGAGAAGACAGAAGGAGGAAGTATTTTGTTATGGATAGAAAAGTTTGAAATATCTTTCAGTATTTAAGTAGAGATTATGTTTCAATATGTTTGATAAGAGGGATATGTGTGTGTGTGTGTGTGTGTGTGTTGTACAAGTGCCTGTACATAGAATAGTTGTTATTTTTGAACATAAAGAATTGATTCAAAATATTAATAATTTGTACAATAAGTTTACAGGTTATTATTATAAAAAGACCTATTCTGATAGAATGCAAGGTTAGGGAGAAAATAATCAAATCCTCACTTTTAAAAATAATGATGATAGAATATGTTTTTTATGTCATATGACAGGCAAATTGCCTATGATTGTGCATATTGAATCATTCACAGCATTTGGTTACTCATAATCACTCTTTCAGAATTATTTGTTTTTATAAATAAAAAAATAAAAAAAGAAGGAAATTGACTTTCCCAATTTACACAGTGAGAAAGCAATAGAATCAGGATTCTAAACCTGACAGTCTTAACACTAGAGCCTATATATACTTGGCTTGCTATTAATATGTCAAATCTTTATGTATCACCTATGTCTTTTGGGTGACCAATCTTCACTGAATGAATGCTGTCTAGTAGGTAAAGGGTAGAATATTCTTATCAGCCTTAAAGAGATGGACCACAGTTCAATTCTCAGCAGCTAAGAATGTAATAATTAGCACTGAGCATTAGTACTTCTGTACACAAAGATATTGTATCACATCAAAAACAGAAATTAGAATACAGACCACTAAGTTGTTAATGAATTATTAATTTATATTCTCTACTTCCCTAAATATATTGACAGTCACACAATGTATTTATTAACATTTAATGAGCTTTGTTTTGTGGTTGGATTTATATTTCCTTATTAAAAATAAAAACACACTACTTCTCTGACTTCACCTAAATAACTCTCTGGGGACCCACACCGCTCTTCAGATCATGTATCAAAATCTTAAGGCCCTCTGCTCTCTTTAAAAAAATGGTCTGGTACTCTTATACAGCAGTCACCTCATATTGATACAAAACTACTTTATTAGCAAGATAGAAGTACACCAGAGTAAATACAATAACAGAATTATTGGCTAACCAAGACCCCAAAATGTCAGACAGGTAAAAGCTGGTGCTAGGAAAAGGTAACTATTGATAATGAATTCAGTCTTGAAAAAAACTGTATGAATTAGCAATTACAATCTCCATTATACATCAAGAGAATGAGACTCAAAGCCATTAAATAAGTTGCCCAAGGTAATATATCCTGCATATGGATGAACCATTTTAACCACAAGTTATCTGACTTCAATACGCGGTATGCAGGTGCCTTAATCTAAGGTTGCTCACTCATGAAATAATTTTACAATCCAGAACTTGATTTTTATTCAGGATTTACCTTCACAAGACATGGCAAATATGTACCGGTAGGCACTTGTAAGACAACTATAGCATCTATCCCTGTTCCTTCACATCCAAATGTTCACCACTGACTCTTTTTCATGTATCTTAAACTATACCCCTCCACTCAAACTTCATTGTTATTGCCATAATTTAGGCATTCACATTTCTCACAAGTTCCATCTCACCTGTCTTTTCTCTGTCTCTTCTGTTTAATTTATGCTCCACATAGCTGCTGATATATTTTTCCTAATATATAAAACTGATCATATTTAAAATTATTTAGTAGCCTTTGCCTACAGTGTCATTTTTTTTTTTCTTGCATCCAAATTCATCTTGTTATGTATTACCTGGTGGGCACTCTCTCCACATTGAAACCAATGGCCCAGATTATTGTTTGATAAAACTGCTGACTCTATTTGCTTTCTACAAATTATTGCACCAAATGGCTATATTTTTGCATGCCTTGAAGGTTTGATTATAAATAAGGAATCCATCATACCTTCAGGAGGATATCTATTGCTAATTAGAAAATATTTTTAACGCACAAAAATCATTCTCTTAGGATAAAAGTTATAACAGGGGACTCTTACTTTTATAGTTAAAAATATGTACTACATTTCAGTAGGCAATTATATTTAAAGTGTGAAATTACCCCTCCAATAAAATTTATGAGTACAGTGAAAACACATGTTAATTAGATCTTTCATAGAATGAGTCACAGACAGATGCATATTGTGGTTTTGTTTTATAATTTTTCATTTTTTCTTTAACTTTTTGTTAGTACCTTGGTGAGGAGGAAGTGAAGTAAATACATAAACTGATATTTTTAAGAATTATTTTGAATAAATAAGATGCTCAGAGATTAGAAAAACAAGTATTTTTAGAAATAATTTTCATCACATGACTTACTTGATAAATCAAATGAAATTTACTTTTTATACAAAAGTTTTATATTTTAATAGATACTTCAATATAGTTTTCAGAATATGTTATAAGATGTGTAGCATAAATGGATACAACTGGTGAAATAGTAATTTACCTAAACCAGTAAGTAGGGAATGTAATATGGACACATATCTAATATCAATCCTAAATAACTTATGTAAACTATAGGAAATCCCTAAATAGCTTATGAATATATAGCAGTAATAATTATTATATATATGCTTCTTACAATAAACATTTCCCTCAGAGGCCAGTCAAATATACCTTACTACAAAGGACAAAGTTTTTAAAAGTCTTTATTTAACATATGTATATGTGCATGTGTATGGGTGAATACATGTATATGTAAGTGTGTGAATGTGAGTGTAGATCACAGGGTCTGTACCATTCCAAAGAGTTAAGACTGAAGATACAGTGGCCTCAGAGGACTCCAGTTAGAACCATGCAAGAAACAGAGCTGGATGTCTGTATCAATTCTTCATCAAAAGCTACTCAAAGAGAGAAACTCTATCTACTCTTTGCTTAAGAATTTCCACAACCCATCTTAGTGACCAAGATGGCCTTAACATTTTCGTTAGCTTGACTAAGTTTTAGACAGGTTTTTTCCTGACTATACTTCTCTCACTTCCCTTTACTTGCTGCGCTTACTTTAGAAAAATTCCAATTGTAAATTACTTACCTTCTCTTCTGAGATGTACAAGGGCTGTCTGGAAAGTATTCAGCCATGTAACTGTTCTCTTCACAATGATAATGGTTGGATTTTTTCCCAGACACGCTTTCATATATCTTTTACAACCCAGGATTCTTTCTTAAGGAACTGGGAGCCATATATCTGAGATGTATTAATCAAGATAATGCCTTTATCTTACAGTTGGGGGCGGGGGGATGAGACAAGAGCCTAATTTGATAAGGAACAATCAGCTAATGCAGATGGCCTAATAATAATGGCCAACTTCCCTATTAAAAAGGACCTCCCATAACTTTACTATTAAAAATCCTCTCACCTTTTGTTTCAGTAGAGTTGAGTTCAAGTCTCTCTCCCTTATTGTGTCTTGACTCTTATTGCAATAATCTTGAATAAAGCTTTGCCATTTTGAACAAGTATCCACTGCAATTTTTCTTTATAAGTATATTTAATATATATGTAACTAAAAGAGTACATATTTGAATTGCTTTGAATCAATAAGCAGTTAGGTCAATCAAATGATTCATTTATGCACTTTGGGCTAATTAGATCATTGCCTTTTTCTATACAAAAAGAAAAAAATTACTTAGATTTTATAATATATTGGCTTTTGAAGAGTGAATAACTGAGTAATATATGCATCTTTATCCTTGGAAAAAAGAAACGTGTTATTTAGTTATTACTGCATTAAAAAATAATTCTCTTTAAGAGGAATATAAATATTTAAAAAATTATTAGTCAAATATTCAAATGATCAAACCTTAGCAAAAGTTCTATAAAGAAATATTATTCCACTTTAAAAGCTCATGACTTATGGTTTTTAAACTAACAAATTGATCTTCAACTAAGAAGGTAAATGCTGATAAATAAGCCTAGTGACAAAAAAAAAAGTGGCATACTGCAAAATAATTTTGTGAATTCAAATTTAGCCAATATAAGTAAAATAAGTACTTTTTAGTAATATAAAAATAAAATAATCCATGAGGAAATAGCTATAATAAAATATTTGACTATATGTAACCTTGCCCCTGCTTTATATATGCATTTTAAAATAAATGTTATATTGTATATTTTATAGAGAATTTCATTTTGAGAGTCTGTACCTAAAAATATTTCCAACCCCAAGTCTCAAATGTATTATTAATAATTAAATAGTAATTGTTGTAAGGTGGTAAATGACCTGTGGCTTTTTCAATCCTTACTCTGGCTTTACTCACATATTTTAAGGTAAAATATCTTAGTGTTTTTGCAACTGATACTATTTTTAAAATGCAGTGTTCCACAAATTATAGGATTTTGTTTTCTCCTATCACTAAGTTTACTACCACAATGCCTTATAATTATTAATAAATAAAACTTCCAATAAGCCATTTAATCCAAGATAGGTATTAAAAAATGACCGCCTCTATGTAAAAATGAATTTTAAAAGATTCTATTTATTCAGGGTTTCTTAATTTTAGGAAGAAAACAGTAAAAACATAGGAAAGAGAATAAAATATCACTTAATAGCTTGGATGCAAAGCAAACGTAAAGTACCCAAGGAAATTCTTTAGAGAACAACAAAAGAAAATAAATGGGGCCACAGTTTGATAAAAGAATAATTGGCAAGTTCTCACACTTTGAAATTTTTGTGCTCAGTCTCTGAAATATTCCACATTACCTGGGATATAACTGTGCTATTGACTGGTAGTCATAAAGGATGATACAACTGATGATGACTGTATATCATACGCTACAATCAATAAAAGAATCAGGTTTTCTGACTAGGTAAGTTGTTCTAAATTTTAGAAGAAAAAATCAACATGGGCTGAAAATATAATATAAATGAAAATATAATATAAATATAATATAATATTATGAAAATTGTTTTCATAAATGTCAGGAATAATGTCAATGATTGCAAAAAGGCCACATCTTTGAATGTGTTGTTGTGCTAGAAAGAAAATATTAATATAAAACATGCTAAAAAGAGTTTTAAAGAGTGTATGTGTTTTAATATTGTTTACAAAAATAATAGCTAACACATTGATCAATATGAAGTAAGAGAGTTTTATTAATATTATGCCCAATACTCATGTTATCAATAACAAGTTGATAAATGTTAAGTCCTTAGACCTGTTTGTTTTAATAAAGATTATTTATAATGGCATTAAATTATTTTACTTCCATATTAAAAAAACTATGAAGTTATCTATTTATAATAATGATTATATGCTATAATAAAGAATACACTATCTGACTACATGGATAAATGCCATGCCATGTGAATCAAAAGTTATAAAATAAACTTGCCTATTTAAATGCTGACAGAAAATAAACATTAATCCCGTGAAAGCAGAGTTAAACATTGAAAACAGAATATTAACTTAAATCTGGTAATATATATTGATGAGAAAACAAATTCACTTTAAAATTATCTTCTTCTGTGTATAGTAAATCTCTTTCTAATTAACTATGGGTAAGAAACACTTAATAGTGCCACTATGATATTTGAACTCATCAGCAAATAGACTGCTTAAAAAGTCTAATAAGAAGAGAAGTAACCTCTCAGGAAAAATTATAATGCATTATGTTTGCACTAATGATTATCTGATTAAGACTCTTTAATGTGACTGAAATATTAGCATGATAATCAACAAATTTAATTTATGCCTCAATTATATATTAATTTTTGAAATTAAATTCAAATATAATCCATAAGTCTTATAAATTTAATAGCTTACATAAAACAATGATGTAAAAAGCACATTCCTCATCATTCTTTTTTTTTTAAGATTTATTTTTATTGTTTTTGACAGAGAGAGAGAGAGAGAGAGAGAGATACAGAGACAGAGAGAAGGGGAGGAGGGAGGCAAAAGACTCTCCATAGTTGCACATCATTGGTTTTTCCACATAGTTTTGTTCCAGGTGGGCGCAGGGCTGCACAGGGCAGGAACTGGGCCAGGGTCTTACCCTGGTAAGAACTGAACTGGGGGCACTCCCCAGTTCAGCATATGGGTCCACACAGGCCAGGACTGGGATTCGATCCTCGGTCCCTGGGGCTGCAAAGTGAGCACTTAACCCACTGAGCCATCCTGGCTTCCCCTAATTCTTTCTTAGACAATTCATTTGAAAACCTTCAATATTCATCTCTAATCTAGTCAAAAGTCAGAAAAGTTTTCATAGATCAAATTCAGTTCTGATTTCCCAAGTACAATACAAGTAGATTTTAAAATATAAGTAACAGTTTGTGCTATATGTTTCAAGCATCATAAGGTCAGTCAGTATTAAATGATTAAAGATTAAAATTAATTGTGATGAGTTGATCTGATATGTTGAATTTGAAGTTGTTTTGCTTATAGGCTATCAGGAGAGATGTCAAGAGGTTTAACTTCTGGCAGCATCAGTCTAAATAGGCTTACACTCATGCACACTAGGCAAAAAGATGCAAGTATCCATAAGGTTGAATAATTCATGCTTTAAAATTGAAGATTAAATATTTTACTTTTTATTGTACCACTTAAAGTCATAAAAGACCTGAAAGTGCTATACTTCCTACACACACACACACACACACACAATTATACTTCACTGAAATAAAGCAGCAAAGCTATGGGTAGTATCCTTGAATAATTGCACAAAATCACTTTCATACAATGAGCTTTCTAATCTAAGAGGAGATTGAGAAATGGTGTTACTAAAATAAATGCTATATTTTATACAGAGATGCTTATAAATTTAAATTTTCTTACAGGGGTTGCAAAGTACATGCAAAATAGGAATCATAGAATCACAGGCCTTGGTATAAAATAAGGAAACACCAAAATAAAGAGATAGAGTAAGGGAAGAAGGAAGAGAGAGAGGAGTGAGATAGGAGAGAGAGAGAGAGAGAGAGAGAGAGAGAGAGAGAGAGAGAGAGAGACTGTGTGTGAGCCTGGAAATGCTTGTCAAGGTATTCAAACTGTAAGTATCGGAAATGGATTACTAATAACCTACAATTATGTAGACAATGATATTTGATATCCCATTGACTCAGATCTATGAGAAACGATGTATCTTCAACTAAGTAGATCAGTAAGTGTGATTTGTCTTTGATTTTCAAAAAAAAAAAAATCAAACAACAATGACATTTCGTCATAAAAGAGTTGGCAACTACCAGTTAATATGTATATACACTAGGCGCTAGGAATTAATAATATTGGATTTTTTAATATTTACCTCATTTATTTTTTGAAAAAGAAAAACTCCTCAGAAAATTATATAATATATTGAATAAAATGCAAAATGGCAAGAGTTGAAATATCAGAGAAAAAATTTTCAGCTTTTCACCACTATGACATTACTGTGGGTTTGTAACATATGGCCTTTATAACACTGAGATACATTCCATCTATATCCTTTGTTCAACTTTAAATATATATTTCATACAAAAGCATTCTATTCACTGACTAGGTAACACTCTTATGTTTGTGTTTAATCTTTCTGTTACATCCTCTGCTTATATGTTTATTTTCAGTCTTTAGTTTTAACCATAGCTTCAATGAGCCATGTTCTATTACTGTATCCTTGGTAGTCTCCTCCTTTCTGTATTATTTCATTATTTAGTGCTTTATTACATAGATGAATGGTAGATAAGAGCATGTGATTGAATAAGATTGCCCAAAAGAGTGAGTTAAATGAGAAGACCAGGGAGATAGTCACGGAATCCCAAGAAAGCTCAGAGTTTGAAAGGAATATAAAGCCAGTAAAAAGATGGGGAAGAAGTGAGGAAATCAAAAGAGTTGCGGGGAGGAGAATATTACAAACATCTTCTCTTTCTTCTTTCAGTTTTTACCTCATCTGTTTTGTTAACTTAAGGAAAACTGGTATTGGTAACAAGTGCAAGGCATAATTCTAACTCCTTTCTATATACATCATCACATTTATTCCTCAGTAAGAAACTGTGGAATAGGTACTATTTATACCTGTACTAAGGCACAGAGAGGCTTGGTAACAGTTCTAATATATTATTTATTTATTTACTTATTTAATTTATTTATTTTTGACAGAGAGAGAGAGAGAGAGAGAGAGAGAGAGAGAGAGAGAGAGAGAGAGAAAGAGAGAGAGAGAACTTAACTGGGGGAGCTCCCAGTTCAGCATATGGGTCCGCACGGGCCGGGGCCGGGATTCGATCCTCAGTCCCCAGGGCTGCAAAGTGAGCGCTTAACCCACTGAGCCATCCCGGCTTCCCCAGCAATAGTTCTAAAGGAAAACTTCTAGTCAGTGGTGGAACAATTACTCTCCCTTTCCATACACACCATACACACAAAAAAATTATATACAACTGGTGGCAGCTATATATATATATATTTTTAGTGTTACTGATGTACATCAATTTAATCTTTGAAAAATGTAAATAAGAACTATTTGTCCTAATATAAAAGCTATGATTATATTTACAAATAATTTATACTTGAGGCAATTCCTGCAACTTTCATCATACCACATTTAAATTGATTATTGATAACATTTGTATCATAAATGTGAAAAAATGCTTTCGCTGTTTTATTTTAAACAAAGACCTGGGTTTCTGGTACACTCAGAAAAATAATTTTAAAAAAATTGGGGATAATAGAATTATAAAATAAATTTCTGACCTTCAGTTGAAGAGTTAAACGTGTAAATACTTAGGCATTGTGATACTTAAGATATGTGAAGCAAATAAATGAATGAGTTATATAAAAATTAGATAATACATGTCATCTGTGTTTCTTGTGAGGAAAATCTGTATGTTGTTACCATATAAGTAAAAAACAATGTGATTGTTACCTGTCCTATATGTTTCTACAATAGATTGTTTATTCAAGAATCAGAATTAGTATTCTTTCAGTAACAAGAAAGAAGTAATATTTTCTATGCCCCAGTGTGATCCATTACTTAAAGTGGCTTAATAATAAGCCAACAAAATTTCTTTATATTTCTGTGTTCACATAGTTTTCCAAACAGGATTTTCTGCTTTCACAATTATTCAGTTTTAAAATCTAGAAATGGTTTATAACTCATGCACTATTCTCCTAACAGGGATAGAAAAATCTTATTTGATGTTTCTGTTCTATAGGCACAATGACATAATCACTGTGATGTTTGCTCATATTACATAAGAGTATATTGCATGAGAATATATTGTTATCTATATCATAGATCATATTATTATAGTATATATAATGAGTTATTAAATATAATTTTTATCTGTGTTCCCAGTGATAGACATATATAGACAGATTATTTTTGACAAAGAAGCAAAAAATACCCAGTGAGGAAAAGAAAGCCTCTCAGTAAATGATTCTGGGAAAATTGGAAAAACCACATAGAAAGGACTGAATGTGAACTCTGATCTCTCACAATATATCAAAATTAACTCAAAATGGATTAAAGACCTCCACATAAGATCCAAAACAATAAATTGCATAGAAGAAAACATTGGTACTAAACTTACAGATCTGGGGTTCAGGGAGCACTTTATGAACCTGATCTCAATGGCAAGGGAAGTAAAAGCAAAAATAAATGAACAGGACTTTATCAAACTAAAAAGCTTCTACACTGCAAAGAAAACCATCAACAAAACAAAGAGACAATGAACCAACTGGGAGAGAATATTTGCAAACAATGCCTCTAATAGGGGGCTAATATCAAAAATATACAAAGAACTTGTTCAACTCAACAACAAAAAAATAAAGACAAAAAAAGGAAACAAGCAATCCAATTTAAAAATGGGCAGAAGACCTAAACAGACATTTATCTCATGAAGACATACAAACAGCCAACAGATATATGAAAAAATGCTCAACATCACTAGCAATTAGGGAGATGCAAATTAAAACCACAATGAGATATCATGTTACACCTGTTAGAATGGCTTTAATCAACAAGACAAGGTATAACAAGTGCTGGAGAAGCTATGGACAGAAAGGAACCCTCATACACTGCTGGTGGGAATGTAAACTGGTACAACCACTATGGAAGGCTGTATGGAGATTCCTCAAAAAATTAGAAATGGAAATGCCATTTTACCCAGCAATCTCTCTTCTGGGTATCTACCAAAAAAAACCCCAAAAACCTGAATCTGCAAAGATATCTGTACCCAAATGTTCATCATTATCCAAAAGACAGTGAACTAGATAGGAAAAATGCTGGGCTCTGATCTCCTTTAGCATGAATGACTTCAGGTCATTCTTTTCTAAATATTTAATATGGAGAATGAATTTCCTAACCATGGATTTGATTTATAGAGATCTCTTTTAGGATAGTAATTTGCATTATAGTATTTTAAATTAAACAGTCTTAGATACTTAAGAAGCTAAGGAAATGGAAGAATCTTTCTCTTCTATCTATTTAGCTTAGGTAAAGGGATTTGATTTAGCAGGGAAATTAAATTGAGAAGTCAAAAAATAAATAAAAAGAGGAAATTAAAAAATCAACCATTGATTTATAGAAGCTTCTAATAGCCAACAAAAAGGGCCCAATAATTACATACATTTAAACAACTATAGCAATAGATGTGTTCCCTTTTAGCAAAGCCTTCTTAGAAATGTCATTCCTTTAACAATAATCAGAACTGACAGCCTGATCCACCTTTTATGATAATGTGGCATGCAGCCTTGTTAATCTGGCCCATTGAAATAAATGAAAAATGTTCTTATGCCCCAGTATAATTGTTGGCAGTAACATTTTAGCAGGCTTTAATTTGCACTTCAGTGCAACATTTCTTCTCAAGGCTGATGTAAATGTTAACCAGAGTTGGCACTATTAATAGCATGCTAGGATCTAAGGTGGGGGCAAAGGACTGTATTTGGACTAAACTAGAACATGACCTTAATGGTTAATGAAATGCGGCAGTCTTATGAAAAGGCAAAAGCACAAAATAAATACAATAATCATTTCAGTAGCAAACTGCATAATGAAAAAGGCTACAATTATAAAATATGCAACCCCCTAAAAAGCAATTCTTGGACTCATATTTCCAGCTTATATGAGCCCTGATTGCCCTTTAATTTATCAGTAGGTAATATCAGATAAAATAATATATCTTAATATGTAATTAATAATATTTAAAAGTATCAAGTCATAGATTTAAAACTAATAGTTGGCATAAAAATAAAAATAAAATTGCCATACACAAAAATTATGGATTATTTTTTCATTCCTACATTATTTTGTACATGCATAAAGAGTTCAGTATTGTTTAGTAGTCTGTGTTTCTTCCTATCCACCTTATATACATAATATTTTGACTCAATATATTTCTGACCAGTTTTCTACAAATTATAATAGTTGGAGTAGTGGCAGGGTATACAGTGATCCCTCGTTTTTCGCGGTTAATGGGGACCAGAGCCTTCTGCGAAAGCTGAAAAACCGCGAAGTAGGATTGGCCCCTAGGAATGTTCGTGTATGCGGGTACAAGAATGTTTTAAATATGTAAACAGTATTCATACTTTACTCATTTAAGACAAAATGACAACAGTATACGTATTTACTTAAACGTGTCAGTGCTAATGAATAAGGTTAATGACAAAACCTTATACAGTAATAAACGTTAATCAACATTGCTTTCTGAGAGAGGCGGAGAGGCTTGTGTGGGGGGCGGAGGAGAGGCTCTCACGTGACGCGTAGAAGCCTTAGGCTCCCTCGGAGACGCTTCTGCTGGAGGCGCTGACGGGAGAGCCGGGGGCTTTACCTTGGAGAGAAACCTGGTGATGGGTAGTTGTTGTCGTTGTTTTTTCTTTTCCTTCAAAATTCCCCTGTACAAGGACAGAACCCCGTCAACGCGATGGCTGAACTCGACAGCTCGAACCCTATTGTCGTCCATGTCTTGTGCAAATTGTTGCATCGCTCTTGCCATGTTGCACAATTGTTGCAGATTCTCCAGGGTAAGGCCACGCTTTTCAGTTTCTTCTTCGTCTTCCTCTTCG
>PVKE010022011.1:8271-26057 GCA_004027555.1 Craseonycteris thonglongyai
AAAAAAAAAAAAAAAAAAAAAAAAAAAAATGGAAAATTTTGTAATTTCTTGTCTTATTTTTAAGTCTTTCATCTATTTGAGTTTATTTTAGTTTATACTGTAATAAGGTGGTGGAATTTCAATTTTTTGCATGCATCTGTCCAGTTTTTCCAGCAACATTTAATGAATAGATTGTGTTTATTCTGATAATAAATCTGCTTGTTTTTTTCATAGACTAATTGGCCATATAAACATCAGTTTAATTCTGAGGTCTCTATTCTTTTCCTTTGATCTACATGTCTGTTTTTATACCACTACAATGTTGTTTCAATAACTGTGGCCTTGTGGTAGCGTGATTCCTCCAACTTTGTTCTTATTTCCCAGGGTCATCATGGCTATTTTAGGTCTTCAATGGTTCCATAACATTTTGGGTTTTTTCCTTCTAGTTCCGTGAAAAATGCCTTTGGGATTTTCATAAGGATGACATCGCATCTTGAGATTGCTTTGGGTAGTATAGCTATTTTAACTGTATTAATTAGTCTTGTCCATGAGCATCATAAGTGTTTCTACTTATTTGTACCTTCTTTAATTTCTCTCTTCAAGTGTCATAATTTTGTGAGTACTGGTCTTTTAGTTTCTTGAGTAAATTTATTTTTTGGTATTTTATTTATTTTGATGCAACTGTAAATCAGATTTTTTAAATTTCTTTTTCTGCTAGTTCATTATTGGTGTATAAGAATGAAACCTGATTCTGGATATCAATTTTGTGTTCTGCTATATTACTAAATTTATTTATTAATTTTAACAATTTTAGTGTGGGATCTTTGGGGTTCTTCTTGTATAGTATCACGTTGTCTACGAACATTGAATTTTTTCTATTTGTACGCCTTTTATGTCTTTATCTTCTTTTTTTATTGTTAAATTTATTGGGGTGACACTGATTGGTAACAATTAGATAGTTTCCGGATGTACAAGTCCACATCACATCACCCATGCATCGCATATGTGCTCACCACCCAGAATCAGCTCCCTTTTCATCACCATATATCCAGTGTCCACTCCCATCTCCCCCACCCCAACTCTCCCTTCTCCCTCCTCCCTCCTCCCTTCCCTCAGGCAATCACCCAGCTATTGAGTGTGTCCATAGGTTTTTTATCTTCTTTCATGGCTGTGTATAGGACTTCCAATACTATGTTGAATAAAAGCAATGAGAGTGGGCATACTTGTCTTGTTCCTGATCTTAAGAGGAATGCTTTTAGTTTTTCCCCATTGAGTATAGTGTTAGCTATGGGTTTACCATATGTAGCCTTTATTATATTGATCTATGTATACTCTATTTCTATTTTGCTAAGAATTTTTGTTATAAATGGATGCTGAATTTTGTCTACTGCTTTTTCTGCATCTATTTATATAACCATATAATTTTACTTTTTAATTTGTTCATGTAGTGTATCATATTAACTGATATACATATATTCTATGAACCTAGCATCTCAAAAATAAATCCCACTTGATTATTGTCTATGATCTTTTTAATGCATTGCCGAATTCAGTTTGCTAAAATATAGTTGATGATTTTTGCAACTATGTTCATTAGAAATATGAGCTTGTAGTTTTTTAATTTTTCTTTCTATCTTTCTTTTTTTTTTTTTTAAATAATGTATTTGTCTGGTTTTGACATCAGAGTAATGGTAGCCTCATAAAATAAATTTAGGAGCCTTCCCTCTTCTTGAAATTTTTAGAATAATTTGAGAATAATAGGTGTCCTTTTTTTTTCTTTTTTGTTTTTTGAGTGTTTGATATAATTCGCCTGTGAAGCAATCTGGTCCAGGACTTTTTTTTGTTGGGAACGTGTTATTTATTTATTCAATTTCATTGTTAGTAACTGGTTTGTTTATATTTTCTGGTTCTACTTGATTCATCTTTGGCAGCTTGAGTTTTTATAAAATTTTTCCACTTCTTCCAGAGTGTCCTATTTGTTGGTATATAGTTGCTTGTAGCATTTTCTTGTGTTCTATTTTGTATTTTTGTAGTGTCTGTTTTCCCTTCTCTTTCATTTTTGATATAAATTTATTTTGATCTTTTTTCTTGAAAAATTATATTAAATCTTTGTCAATATTTTTTACCTTTTTTAAAATTTGGCTATTGGTTACATTGGTTATTTGTATTTCTTCTTATTCTCAATTTCATTTATTGTCACTCTGATTTTTCTTTATTCCTTTCTTATACTAAGTTGGGTTTGTTTTGTTATTTGTGTGTTTTGTTTGTTTCTTTGTTTCCAGCATCCTTGGGTATAAGGTTAAAGGATCTATTTGATATTTTTCTTATTTCTTCAGGTGGGCCCACATTGCTATAAATTTTCCTCTTAGGACTGCTTTTGCTGTTTCCCATCAATTTGGGGTTGTTATGTTTTAAGTTTTATTTTGTCTAAAGGTACCTCTTAATTTCTTTCTTGATCTCATGGTTGACCATTCATTGTTTACTAGCATGTCATTTAGCATCCGTGTGTTTGTGTGTTATTCAATTTCTTTCTTGTTATTGATCTCCAATTTCATACTTTTGTGGTCAGAGAAGATGCTTAATATGATTTCCAATTTTCTTAATTTATTGAGGCTTGTTTTGTGGCCTCACATGTGGTCTATCTTGGAAAATGTTCCATTTGCACTTGCAAAAAAATGTGTTCATATATTCTGCTGCTTTGGGGTAAAATGTTCAAAAAATATCAATTAAATCCAACTGGTCTATTGTGTCGTGTAAGGCCATGGTTTGTCTTTTGATTTTCTGTCTGGAAGATCTGTCCACTGGTATCAGTGAGGTGTTAAAGTTGTCTATTATGATTGTGAAGCCACTAATCTTTGCCTTTATTTTAGTCAATATTTGCTGTATATATTTAGATGCTCCTATTTTGGGTGCATACATTTTTATGAAAGTGATGTTTTCTCATTGGATAGATCCCTTTATGTAGTGATCTTCCTTGTCTCTTATTATAATCCATGTTTGAAAGTGTATTTTTCCTGATATAAGTATTGCTATACTAGCTTTTTGTTCCTTCCCATGTGCTTGAAACATCTTCTTCCATTTCTTTCTTTTTCTAAGTGTGTCTTTTTATCTGAGGTGTTTGGTTCTCTTGTAGACAGTGTATGCCTGGTTCTTGTTTCATTATCCAATCAGTGACCCTATATCTTTTGAATGGAGCACTTAATTTACTTTTAAAGTGATTATTGATAGGTATATAGCCATTGCCATGCCACAATTCATGTTTCCTTCAGCTTTTATTAGTTAGTTAATTTGTTTGTTTGTTTGTTTCTTTATTTATTTATGGTCTGGGAAGATGTTTACCTCTGCTTCAATTAAAAAAAATAACTCTCTGCTGAGTAGGGTAATCTTTATTTTAGGCCCTTAATTTTTTTTTTTTACTTTGAATATTTCCTGCCACTCTTTTCTGGCTTGCAGAGTTTCTTCTGAGAAATCCACTGCTAGTCTTGTGGGAGCTCTTTGTGAGTAATTAGTTGTATTTCTCTTGCTGCTTTTAGGATTCTCTCTTTGTCTTAAATCTTTGCCATTATGATTATGCTGTGTCTTTTTGTGGGTCTATTTGGCTTCATCTTGATTGGGACTCTTTGCACTTCCTGGTCTTGTATATGTTTATAACCTTCACCAGATTCAAGAAGTTTTCAGTCATTATTTATTCAAATAAATTCCATACCCCTTAATCTCTCTCTTCTCCTAGTGGTACCCCTATGATACAAATATTGTTGTGCTTAATTTTGCCCCAGACGTCTCTCAGGCTATATTTAATTTTTTTTCAATTTAATTTAATTTAATTTAATTTAATTTAATTTTGCTCTTCAGGTTGAGAATTTTCACTATTTTTCTTACAGATTGCTGATTCAATTTTCAGCTTCATCTAATCTACTGATGATTATTTCTTGTGTAGTTTTCAGTTCAGTTACTGTATTCTTTATTACTGACTGGTTATATTTTTATGGTTTGTATGCGTTTTTTATACTTTGTATGACCTACTTTATGCTTGCTATCTCTTTGTTGAATGTCTCACTAAATTTCTTTTGCATACTTATAACCTGTATTTTAAGTTATTTTTTTGGTAGACTGATTATATTTTATTCCACTCTATTCCTAAAGGATTCTCTTTTTTTTTTTTTTATTTGGGACTCATTTTTCTGTTTCCTCATTCTGGGCTGCTTCTCTATGTTCGGTTTTACGTAGTAGGTAGGTCTCTTTATCTCAAAGTGTTTGCTCAGTGGCTTATGTAGTATGTGTCCTATTTAGTACAAGACACTATGTATCTTATCTCCTGTGTATATGTGCTAGGACTGCCCCATCATTGTGTTGTGTATCTTTTTCAGCTATAGTTGAGCCTTCATTGCTTTTGGTACATCAGTGGGTGGGATTGACTCCCAGTCCGATTTGCTGTGCAGATTAGCTCTGCTCACAGAGTATGAGCTGCAGTTTGGAGGTTCACCCTTCAAATCAGTGTTTGTTCCAATGGACTCTTGTGACTGTTGGGTGTACGGTTTGTGAGGTTAACCAGGTTGTACTCTGGTGTGGTCTGAGGCTAATTTCTGTGTTTTCTGTTTCAGGTGTTATTTGAGAGAAGCTCCTGAAGGACAATTTCATCCTTTTCTGTGACCAGCCTGCAGCTATCTGGTAGAAGCCATGGAACTATGCATGTTTCGCTGCTACATGTTCTAAGCCTGGAGGCATGTGGCGTGGCCTTGCCAGTAAACCAAGACCAACTTTCACCAGTATTGAGCCTGAATAAGCTTAGCAACAGGTGTAGAGCCCCCTAAACCTATTTCCACTTGTCAGAAGCTCAACCACTACAAGAGCCTTTTTGGTGTGTGGGCCAGTCTGATTGTCCCAGTATTAAGAGTGGATTCAGTGATGGAGTCCTAGCTGGGTGGGGTTTGGTCCCAAGGTGACAGGAGATGTACCCTGGTTGGAGGACAAAACTCCAGGGAGCCACAGTGTGTAAGTGGTGACTCTTCACAATATTGATTTTGTATTGGAGCAGCACCTGCATGTACTTTGTGAAATCAGCCTTTTAACTCTGCAGTTTGATGCTTGCAGGACAATATTAGCTGCCCAGGGAAAGGTGCAGAGCAGCACCAACAACTCCCGGGCTATCTAAGGGCTTCTATAAAAGCCCCCAAAAAGGTCTTCTCTTGATGGTAGAATGGGACCAATCTCTCAGGCACCTAGAGTGCCTCCAGGAGGGCTGGGCATACCTTCTGGTGGGTGGGGCAAAACATCAGGGAGCCATGGGGTATTGGGTGGTGGTTTTTCACAAGATTGATGCTGTATTGCTTTTTGTACTGAAGCCAGGCTTGCACATACTTTGCAAAAACTGCCTGAGAACCCCTAAGTCTGCCATCCACATGGTACCAATAGTTGCACAGGAGAAGCCACAGAAGAGCACAAAAATCTCCCCAGGCTGCAAGAGGCAACTGCTCCTGCACAAGTTTGCAAGTCTTCCCTGGTTAATAAGGTGTGATTAATCGCTCAGCTGCCCAGAGTGCCTCCTGCAGCACAGCCCCAGGTGGACCCGGCAAAGCTCTAAGGAGACACGGAGTGTGAGTGGTGTTTTTTCATGAAGTTGATGCAGTGTGGATTATTGTGTCAGAGCTGGGCCTGTACATACTTTCCAAAACTTGCAGGACAACATTAGCTGCCCAGGGGAAACTGCAGAGAAGCATTAAAATATCCCAGGGCCATCACAGCAGCAGTTTCTGCAAAAGTCCCCCAAAAGTCTTCCTCTGCTAGTACAGTGGGGCCATTTGCTCAGCAACCTGGAGCGCCTCTGGGTTGGCAGGGCAAAGCTTCATGGTGGTGGGGCAAATCTCCAGGGAGCCACAAAATGTAGGTGGTGGTTTCTCAAAAATTTGATGCCGTATTGGTTCATATGCTGAACCTGGGCCTGTAGGCACCTAGTGATAATTCCCTGAGAATTCTTTGGTCTGCTGCTGCCAGCCTGCAGGAGCTCGTTACCTGATTGCAGGGGCTGCAAAGCAGGGTGGGGTGTCTGTGCACCACCAGAAGTTTCTCAGGCTGCCAGGGGCTGCTGCTCCTATAAAAGTCTGGAAGAAGGTTTTTCATGGCTTGTAGGGCAGGGCTAGATGCTCAGTAGTTGAGCATACCCTGGGAGATGTACAGTTAGCTGTGCAGCATGGGGTCCCAGTGCATCACCAAGGTGGTGCACATGCGAGCATTTTACTAGACCAGTGCAGTCTCAGATTTGACCCTTTTGGGAAGGGTTTAACATAGAAATGGGGCCCCTTTCTGTAGGCTACACATGAGAAAGACTCCATGTATTATTGGAGCAATGGGTCTCTCCAACCCTTACTCCAAAATTCCACAACTCAACATTTTCCCATATGTGTCTGGTGCCTCTGCAGTTGCCAGCCCTCCACCAGAAACTAGGTAAGTGCCAGCAAGTGATTGTGTTTGTGTGTGCACCTTTTAGTTGGGCATCTGGATTCCCAGCCATCTTCTATCTCAGAGGGATTTACAGAGTCTTCACTGATTCTCACTGCCAGATGTATGGGAACTGTTCTTTTCAGCACAGGACTCTCTGGCTGGGGAGTCAAGTGGAACCTCTCACTCTTCTAGAGAAACCTCCACCCATAAGGTTTCTCTCTCAGAGTTTAATCACTCTGTGGGTTTGGGGTTAGCCAGTTGCATGTCTGTCCTCTTCCACTGATTTCAATGTGACCTCTTCTTAATATCCTCAGTTTGCAGGGGCTCTTTTCAGATAGTCCATTGATGATTTCTAAATTAGATGATTCTACAATCTAACTGCAACTTTGATGCGATTCTGGGAGCCTGCTGGCATTGTGTATCTAATTTGCCATCTTCCCTCACTTTTGGGGTTTTGTTTTTTTACCCAATATGTTACTCTGTGCTTTTTAAATGGTGTTCAATTCATTTAAATTTAGTATAAATATTGAGAGATACATGAGAATTTTTGTAGCCATTTTATCTTTTGTTTTCTGGTAACTTGCTGTCCCCATTTTTTTAGATTTATTTTTTATTGTTTTTGACTGAGGGAGAGAGAGAAAAAAAAAACAGAAAGAGAGAGGGAAGAGAGAGGGCACAGAGCAGTCTCCATAGTTACACGTCATTAGTTTTCTATATAGTTTCATTTCACAGGTGGGGCACAAGGCTGCACAGGGTGGGAACCAGCTGATGGCCTCCCACATGGTAGGTACATCCCCACAAGCTGGGGGCCTTCCACATAGGAGGCTCTTTCTGGTGAGAACTGAACTGGGGTGCACCTCAGTTTAGCATATGGGCCCACATGGGCCAGAGGCAGAATTCAATTCCTTGGACCCCAGGAATGCAAGATGAGCACTCAATTCGCTGAGCCATACAGGCTCCCCCTCCTCCATTGTTTTACTTTTGTTTATTTATGTTTTGGTTTGTTTCGGTCTGTTATTTTAGTTTGATGGCATTCTATAATTTTTCTTTTTTCTTTTCTTTTTTTTTAAGGTAGTAAGAGAAAAAATAAGAGAGAGAGAGAGAGAATATGAGAGGTCCCAGAGTTGTTTCCATAGTTGTATATCCTTAGTTGTTACATAGTTTTATTCCACAAAGGTGGATGTGGGGCCCCACAGAACAGAAATCAAACTGGGGGCCTCCCACATGTGAGGCAAGAATGTTTGCTGCCATCTTGGTAGTTACCAGTTGCAACAGTTCAGCATATGGGGTTTGTATAGACTGGAACTGGGATTCTATCCCTGGACCTCATAGTTACAGAGCAAGTGCTTAACCTACTGAGCTTTCGCGATATGCCTGTTTCTTCTTTTTTTATTTTATGTCTCAGTTCTAATTTTTTTTTGAGGGGTTACCATTATATACATGTAAAATAAACATATGTAAACTTTAGTCCTTGTTATTAAGCATACTTGGTATTGTCATTTCCCTTTAGAGATTTAGGTTTTTGCTTCTTCCACTTTTATGTTTTGTTGTCAGAAATTATTTCTACTACTTTTTGGCTTTTTGTTTCAGGTTAATCATCTTTCTTAAATATTTTCTGTAATGCTGGTCTGATACTTGAGAATTCCTCAAACTTCTATATATATAGAGAGATCTTTATTCCTTTTTCATATCTAAAGGATAACTTCACTGGATAAATTATTCTTGACTTGTAAATTTTTTTTAATACTTTGATATATGATTCCACTTCTTCCTGACTGGTAGGGTTTCTGTTCAGAAGTCTGATGATAATTTGAGGGGCTTTCCTTTATAGGTTATCATCCTTTGTTCCCTGAATATCTTTACAATTCATATTTTGTCATTACTTTTTGACAGCTTCAATATAATGTGCCTTGGAGAAAACCTACACAGATTCACACAGTTAGGTATTATGTTTCAGTCTTGCATTTGATGTTTCAGTGTTTTTTATAAGTTTGAGATGTTCTTGTCAACTATTCATTTTAATACATACTCTGTGTCCTTCTTGATCTCTGCTTCTTCTGGTAAACTGAATATTGCTATGTTACTTTTTTCTAGTGGAGCCTGATAACCCTTGTGGTATTTTTATTTTCCTTTTACTCTTAAATCTCTCTCTTATTTCATGCATGTCATTTTCCTATTTCTATTTTTGATATCACTAATTCTTTCTTTCATTTGGTCATCTTTGTTGTCTAAGCAAGCAATTTAATTCTTTTATTAAGTTCTTTATCTCCAGAATTTATATCTGGTTCTTAAAATTTTTAATTTCTTTGTTGAAATAGTCTTTTTATTTATAAATTTTCTTTCTTTTTTTTAATATATTTTTATTTATTTACTTTTGACAAGGAGAGAGAAAGATACAAAGACAGAGACAGAGAGAGAACTGAACTGGGGGAGCTCCCAATCCAGCATGGCTTCGCACGGGCCAGGGCCGGGACTCGATCCCCGGTCCCCGGCGCTGCAAAGTGAGTGCCTAACCCACTGAGCCATCCCAGCTTCCCCAAATTTCCTTTCTATAGTAATTAAATGGCCTTTCTACATTTTCTTGCATTTCACTGAGTTTTTTCAGAACTGCAGTCTTAACTTCTCACTTAAAACACAAATTTTAATGTCTTTACGTTGCTTTTCTGGAGATTTTTTATTTTCTTTCTAAGCAGCTTTTTTCCTGTGTGTATGTATAGCTGTTAGTACATTTCTCTTTCTGAGCTTCTATTTATAAAAGTGGATTTTGCCATGTTAATATGAAGAGGTATTTCTTTCGCTTCCCAGTAGATGTCAGTGAAGCATTTCTCTTTTGGGCTGCAACAGTTTATTTTTATATATATTTCTTTTTATATATATATTTTTTTTTTTTTTGGTTTTCTCACACAGAGAGATTTTCTGAGAGGCAGTCTACTTCTCTATGACCCAGTCATGTTGGTCTCAGTGCTTCACTTTTCTGGAAGCATGTCATGGGTTATGTGACTCTGCACTTCTACAGCCCCAGTGCTGGCTCTGAGGGCAGAAGCTGCTGTGGTGGTGTGTCTCTGTTTCCCTGCATGCCCCTGCCAGCTTCAGCCAAGAATGATGAGGGTGGTGGTTGTTAAGTGAGGCACATGTTTGTTTGTGGAGTCAGATAATGGTGATATTTAGTCAATGGATGACTAGCCCTACAGGTTTTCTCTATAAATACTGGGTGAAGGTGGGCATGGCAAACTCTGGTAGGATTAGAAGAAGTGGTGTGGCTCTGTGTATTTGGTTCTGCCTGGAAGTGAAGACAGTGTGGACTTCTGCCTTCTGCTCACTTTGAGGTCTCTGTCATAGGTGCTGGGTTCAGCCATATTATAGGCTGTTTCCTCAATTGGAAATGTATGGGGCCAGACAAGGCACACCTGTCATTTGCCTGCATTTGGTGCCTGCCACTGGGACTGCACTGATCTTTAGGTCTGCTTTTTCTCCCACTACATCCCAGCCTTTCTTTCTCATGGGACTGTATTGTGCATCAGACTGAATTTTATGCCCACCATTGGGACCACATTGGGTTCCAAGCCTAGGTTTTATGACCATTGTATCTTTGTATGTATGTATGTATGTATGTGTTTAATTAATTTTTTCCTCAGGATAGTGCTGGGCTATGGTCCTGCTTGTCTGAGCTCTCATCTCACTACTTTTCTCTCCCAGGCTCTAGACTTCTTCCCTCCTCCCCAGCTAACCCTCTTTTCTTTCTCTCCTCCCCCCACACACTCACATTTAGGTATTTCCTTAAGATTAAGGGGTCTCTCAGCTGAGGTTATGTTTTGTTTAGAATTTTTTTTGAATTATAGTTGTTAAAATTGTTGTAATTTCAATAAGAAATTTCAAGAATATTTTCTTGAGTCCTGAGATGGTAGTGTGAGAAGAGAACCCCAATACATACCTGGGAAGGGACATTTGAAAAAAATGGGTCTCCACAAGAGAAACCTGAGAAACACCCTCAACTGAGAGAGCCACATAATGCAAAACAACACCTAAAGATTAGAGGGGAAAAAAGGGCAAGTGGGAGAGGGAAGGGGAAGGAGCAGTATGGGGATGGGGATGTGGAACATGCCCCAGGGCTGGCAGAAAAAAAGGGGGGTTGGGAGGCTCCAGTCAAAGTGGAGCTAGGTTGTGGGCGGGCTGGAATGAGACCTGAGGAGAGTGGAAGCCCTATGAGACTGTGGACAATTTAAAATCGAACCTAAGTGGTAGCACGCTGTGCCCCATTCAGATCACTGAGCCTGAGGTGGAATAGGGACCGCAGAGTAGGTACGGCTGAACTTCTGGGGTGGCGATAGAGCAGGGCACCAGCCCACCAGCAGCAGCTCTGCACACCCAGTTGCTGGCTTACAGAAGCGGCACAGCTGAGCTGAATATGAATTGGCTCTTAGGGAGCTGCTTTTCAAGCCACTGGCTTTCCAAGTGAAAGTGAAGCTAAAAGAGCAATGGGCTCAGGCAGAGAAGGAGAAAGACTGAGCTGTGTGCCTCTGAGTTTGCAGACCAGCTTCCCTACCTGTGATGGGATCTGAGTCCTCATCTCTGCTGTGCCTGCATGCTCAGCACCCAGCCAGCAGGGGCAGCATCTGAATCCCAGAAGAGTAGAGTCAAAAGAGTGACTGGTTTCTGGGTGAAGGTAAGACCACTAGGAGCACAGCATAGAGTCAGAGCACCCTTCTGGAGGGGACTGGGGAGGAAAGCACAGGGCTGAACCATGCACCAACCACACTACCCATGGCTCCATAGCAGCTGCACCAGCACCCTGAAGCCTAGTAATGTGGATCCAAAAAAAAACTGTCTCTGGATATTACTGATTCTAAACCCAGATTCAGGAAAACAGAGCACACCCTAGGACAAGAGTCGAGACAGAGCACACACTGACCCACCAGCCCTGCTGCTGACAGAGGAATGTGCTATTGTGTCTCAAGGCCTGCCTCAGCTCCCACCCACACTGGGACTTGATCCTTGGACCCCAGGGCTGCAAGGCAAGTTCTCAACTCACTGAACCATCCCAGCATCCCCTATTCCTAATTTTTTGAGTAATCTCCATACTGCCTACCAGTGGTTTTACCAATTTACATTCCCACCAGCAGTATATGAGGGTTTCTTCCTCCATAGCTTCTCCAGCACTTGCTATTCCTTGTCTTATTGATTAAAGTCATTCTACCAGGTGTGAGGCGGTATCTCATTGTGGTTTTAATTTGCATTTTCCTAATTGCTAGTGATGTTGAGCATTTTTGTGTTTTGTTTTGTTTTTTGCTATTTGTATGTCTTCATGGGAGAAGTGTCTTTTCAGGTCTTCTGAATCAAGTTCTTAGCTTTTCTGTCTGGATTATTTTACTTATCATTACGTTTTCAAGTTGCATCCTTGTTGCTGCAAATGGCAGTATAAAATAGTTACGGAGGACGACAGTATGGAGACTCCTCAGAAGATTGGGAATGGAGCTAATCATATGAGCCAGTTATTCCCCTTCTGGGTGTTTACAAAATAAACTAACTAAAAAACTTGAAAACCTTAATCCATAAAATTATATGTACCCCAATATTCATTGCATCACTATTCATGGTGGCCAAGTCCAGGAAACAGCCAAAGTTCCCTTTGATAGATGACTGGATAAAAATTTGTGGCATATATGTGCATACACACACACACACACACACACACACACACACACACACAATGGAATATTACTTGGCTATCAGAAAAGATGATAAGCATTTTTTAATAATAAGGATTGAAAGTCAAAATTGGGGAAGCTGGCATGGCTCAGTGGGTTAAGTGCTCACTTTGCAGTGCCAGGGACAGAGGATCAAATTCCAGCCCCGGCCCCAGCCCCGGCCCCAGCCCGTGCGGAACCATGTGCTGAACTGGGGAGTTCCCCCAGTTCAGTTCCCTCTCTGTCTCTGTCTCTGTATCTCTCTCTCTCTCTCTCTGTCAATAAATAGATAGATAGATAGATAGATAGATAGATAGATAGATAGATAGATAGATAGATAAAAAGAAAGTCAAAATCACTCCTTGATCCATGGACTGCAGAATTAATGTTGTGTTAGCATGCTTGAAAAAACAAACAAACATAAATCTGTTACATCTCCATCTGAGCCAATGGGTGACCAGGTGCATTATCAATAATAATTTGTATTTTGAAAGGGATCTTTTTTTCTGAGCTGTAGTACCCAAAGAAAGGCTTAAATTAATCCGAAAACCATGTTGTCGACAGATGTGCTGTCATCAAGGCTTTGTGTTTCCACTTATAGAGCACAGAAACAGTAATTTTGGTGTAATTATTTTTTTCAATTACAGTTGATATTCAATATTATTTTATATTAGCTTTAGCTGTACAACATTGTTTTAGATATTTATATAATTTATGGGTTTCCTCAGTTTAGTATTCACCTGGCACTATACATTCTTATTACAATGTCATTGACTATATTCCCTATGCCGTAGTTTACATTTTCATGACTATTTTATAACTATCAATTTATACTTATTCCCTTTCACCTTTTTCACACATTTCCCAAACTGCCTTCCCATTTGTCAAGCATTGGTTTGTTTTCTGTATCTATATGTCTGTTTTTGTTTATTTTTTATGTAATTTTTATTTAGATTTTACATATGAGATTGCATAGCATTTGTGTTTCTCGATATATATGATTCATTGTACTTAGCATAATACCACACTCTAGAACCATTCATGTTTTCACAAATGGTGATATTTTATTTTTATGGTAGTACATTGTATATATGCACTACTTCTTCTTTATCCAAATTGTTTACTGATGAGCACTTTGGATGCTTACATATCTAGGCCATTGAAAATAGTACTAGTATAATTTTTAAGAGCCCAGAATTGTGGAATGGAAAAGAACATTTGTTTCAACTTAAAGTCACTAGCTGCTTTAGCCCGTAACAAAAGATTCTGCCACTCTTTGAAACTTTAAACCAGGCATAGACTTCTCCAACTATGAAAGTCCTAGATCATAAATTCTTCCAATATAAGGCTATTTCATCTATATTGAAAATCTTTTGTTTAGTGTGGCCAAATTTTTTAATTTTAGCAAAATATTCTGGATATCTATTTCAGTGCTGTCTGCTTTACCTTACAACTTTTACTTTATGAAATCGATGTCTTTCCTTAAACCTTCTGAACCAACCACTACTCACTTCAACAATATATTCTTTATTTTCTAAACCTACCTCCGCCTTCATAGACTTAAAGAGAGTTAAAGTCTTACTATGTATTATGTTATGGCTTAACAGAATACTACTTCTGATTATATATTCTATCTAGAAAACTAAAAATTGCTTAATATCAACAATAAGGTTATTTAATTTTTATCATTTGTGTGTTCACTGGATAAGCACTTTTAATTTTTCTCAAGATATTTCCTTTACATTTACAACTTGATCACTAGGCACCGGGCCTAGTTTTATCTTATCTCAGTTTTGAACTTGGCTTTCTTACTAAACTTCATATTTCCCAGCTTCTGATTTAAAATAAGAAACATGCAATTTTTTCTTTCACTTGAAAATTGGAGCCTTTGTAAGGTTATTAAATGGCATAATTTTAATTGCTATGTCTCAGGTAATAGAAAAGCCTAAAGTGAGAAAAAAAGACAGAAGAATAGTTGATCAACAGAAGTGTCAGAACAAACAAAATATGGATCAATTAAATTTGCTAATTGATATCGGTGCAGTTAATGGTGACCCCTCTACTAACAATGGTAACTTGAAAAAGCACTGATCACAGATCACCATAACAAATATATTAACACAGGTTTAAATATTGTCAGAATTACCAAAATGTGGCACAGACACACAAAGTGATCAAATGTTGTTAGGAAAAATAGGCCAATAGACTTGTTCAACACAAAGTTACCACAAACCTCCAATTTTTAATAAATGAAATGGGGGAACCTGGGATGGCTCAATGGGTTAAACATTCACTTTGCAGCCCCAGGGACTGAGGATAGAATCCTGGCTCCGGCCTATGCAGACCCAAATGTTGAGTTGGGGTGTGATTCCCATATGGGAGGCTCCCAGTTCAGTTCTTGCCCCACAGCTTTGCCCCTCATTTGATGGGGCATGCCTCCCATGTGAGAGGCCCACAGCCCAGTTCCTGCCCTGCATGCCCCTGCAGTCACATGAGTGGAATGAAACCATGTCAAGAACTGATGATGTACAACTATGGAGACTGCTCTGGGCTCTCCCCGTTTCCTCTGTTTCTCTCTGTCCCTGTGTCTGTCAAAAACAATAAAATAAATCTTTAAAAAATAAATGCAATGTCTGTGAAGCACAATATAACATAGTGCATTGAAACAAGCTATGTCTGCACTATGTCACATATGCATATTGTAAAACCAAAACAATTGCTATGAAAACGAAACTGTCATGAAAAATAAAGAAAGAGATACATGGAAAACAATGAAAATTAATAATCTAAAACACAAATGGAAACATGTAAAAAATCTATATGTAGGCAAGAAAAATTGATCAACATGAACAACAACAAGAAAAAACTAATAGACATTAAATATTAAAATGGCAGACTTAAGTGTTAACATATCAATAATTATCTAAATATAACAATCATAAAAGAGAGATTATCAGATTGGTAGAATGGGTAAAACTGACTCTTGGTGATGAGCATAGCATGCAACACATTGATAATGTATTACAAAATTATACACTTGAAACCGGCATAATTTTACTAACCATTGCCACCCCCAACAAATTTAATAAAAAATTAATAAAATAACATGATTCAATTTTGTGCAGTTTACAAAAAATAATTTAAAATTCTGAAATGTAAGTAGGTTAAATTAAAAGACTAAAAATTTTCTACCATGTAAATATAAATAAAAGCTGTTTAAATATAAAGGTAACTTGAGTAACACTAATTAGGTAGAATTTATTGCAAAAAAAATGCTTAAAAGATAATCACATAGTAATAAAAAGTAAGCTCATGTACAATATATCAAAATCTAATATGTATTATACACAGGGAAGATAGATTCTCAAAACATATGATTTAAAAAACTGATAGAGCTCATAGGAGACATTAGATATAGATAAAACTTTGCAAGTATAATGGAAGATTCTATCACTATTCCTGTAAGAAGATAATAGAACTATTAGATAGAAAATTAGTGAGGATCAAAGCAACACAATCAATAAACACTGCAATTGATATGCATATAATACTTTACTCCATAAAAATAATATTTAAATAATTTCAAGTGTCCCCGATGCATTTACCAAAATGGAGCATATCCTGGGCCATAAAATTACTTTAAACAAATTAGTTTTAGATAAAATTATTCAGACTAGTTTTTAAACTATATGTAATTAAGCCAAACACCAGTAGCAGAAAGCAATTTTAACAATAGAATAAAAATCTTTTAGAAGCTAGAAATTAAGAAACACACTCATTATTAAATAAAAAAAAAGAAACACACTCAAAATTATCCAATAATCAAAATTAGGTGGAAAACAAAAACTAAATTAAAAAGAGAAATATTAAAACATAAGGCATATAAAAAGAAGTTTATAGAAAATTGCATAGCTCTACATACTTAAATTAGAAATAAGGAAAGGTCTCAAATCAAAACTTGATTTTTTTACTTCAAGTAACTAGATAAAAAAAAAATGAACCTCAACAAAATTCCCAAATCGTTTGTCAATGCAAATGTAAAATATAAAACTATAATATTTTTAACAGAAAACACAAGGAGGAAATACTCAGAACCTAAGAATAAGCAAGAATTCTTAGACTTCATACCTAAGGCATGATTCATTAAAGAAATTGATAAATTGGATCTCATCAAAATGAAACAAATAATATCTTTGGTCTTCTAGAAGCTCACATGAAGAGGATGAAAGACAACTATAGAGTGGAAGCAAATACTTTCAAATTAAATTTTAACAAAAGATTAATATCTATACTATATGAAAAATTTAAAACTCAACAGTAAATAGTTACTGAATGAACAAATCAACCAAGAAAGTAGAGTGGTTCAGTTCACCCTCTCTTTGTAGTTTGGCTTCTTGCTCCATTTTCAATCTTCTCTGGAGATATACAAAAGTGGTCCAAAAAAATCCAGACGTAATGCCTCTTTTCCATATTACATGGCTAAATACTTTCCTGATGGCGCTTGTATACTCTCTCTGAGTGTGATCACGTTCATTCCTTCTCTCTCTCTCTCTCTCTCTCTCTCTCTCTCTCTCTCTCTCTCTCTCTCTCTCTCTCTCTCTCTCTCTCTCTCTCTCTCTCTCTCTCTCTCTCAATAGTAAATCAGTAGTCCCCATCCCTGAGCCATGAACCAGTAATGGTTTGTGTCCTGCTAGAAACAAGGCCACACAGTAGGTGAGCTGTGGATAAGCAAGGGAAGCTTTATCTGTATTTTAGTTGCTCCCCATCACGTGTTTTACTACCTGAGCTCTGCTTCCTGTCAGATCAGCAGGGGCATTAGAATCTCATAGGAGCGTAAATCCTATAATGAATTGTGCATATGAGGGATCTAGGTTGCATAATCCTTATGAGAATCTGATGCCTGATGAACTGAGGTGGAGCTGAGGTAGTGATTCTAGCACTGGGGAGCAGCTGCAAATACAGATTAACAGTAGCAGAGAGGTTTGACTTCACAGAGATCACAATAAATCAATTGCGTGCAGGCTCATGTCAAAACCCTAGAAGTGAGTGGCTAGTGACATTAAGCTGCATCTGGTGGCATGCTTTATAGTGGCAAGTGAGTTTATGTATTTCAATTGTATGGCTGCTTTCAGTGGCAGGCTGTAAATCAGAATCAGACACTTATTTTAATTCATGCATGACCCATCTATTATTTTAATTACACTTTCATCTATTTTTTTCCTAAACTGCACTCTTGTCTCAGTAACCATTTTGTTAAACTCACAACCTAACCTTAGTCAAAATGAGTAAAACACAAATGTCACTGGAGAGATTTTTTTTTTTAAGACCCAATGATGAGACAGCAGAAAACTCTAAGACCCCCAAAAAATATTTACTTTAAAGAAGATACCAATTGTCCTACCTAAATTAGTGATTCACATTCTCTAAAACTTCTGTGTATAATATGTGGTGCCTGGCTATCCAACAAAGCCATGAAACTTTCAGTATTCACTACATGAAGACCAAGCACACTGCATCAAAAGACAAGCCTTTGAATTAAAAAAAGGGGGGTGGGGGTGGCATGAAGAACAGAAGCAATTATTGAAGGCCATCACTTCATCAAATGTGTCTGCATTGAGAGCAGTGTTCTTTTTTTTTTTTTTTTTTTTTTTTTTTTTTTTTTTTTTTTTTTTTTTTTTTTTTTTT
>PVKE010022012.1:0-25947 GCA_004027555.1 Craseonycteris thonglongyai
TATGGACACACTCAATAGTTTGGTGGTTACCTGGAGAGGGGGGAGAAGGGGGAAGGGAGTGTTGTAGGGGGAGGTGGGAGTGGGCACCAGATATATGGTGGTGGAGGGGGACCTGATTCTGGGAGAAGGGCACATAATGTGATGCATGGGTGATGTGATGTGGACTTGTACTTCTGGAAACTACCTAATTGTTACCAACCAATGTCACCCCATTAAATTTAACAATAAAAATAAAATCCCTTTCCTTCTATCACCCTATTCCAACCCTCATCCCATCTGGCAACCATCAAAATCTTCTCTGTATCTATGAATTTGTTTCTGTTTTGTCTGTTTATTTTGTTCTTTGGACTCCACATATAAGCAAAATCACATTTCATCTATCTTTCTCTGTCTGACATACTCCATTGACAGTACAGTGCCTTCTGGTTTATCCATGACACCATAAATAACAAGAACCCATTCACCTTCCATGGACGAACAATATTTCATTGTATGTATGTGTCATTTACTCTTTATCTGTTGATCCATTGGTGAACAGCCAGGCTGCCTCCACATCTTAGCCATTTTAAACAACGCTGCAATGAACATATGGATGCATTAACCCCCTGAAAGTAGCATTTTTGGGTTTCTTTGGATAAATACCCAGAAGTGGGATTACTGGGTCCTTCTTTGTCTCTTGTTATAACCTTTGTTTTAAAGTAGCCAGAATATGGAAACGACCAAAATGCCCTTCGATAGATGACTGGATAAAGAAGTTGTGGTACATTTACACAATGACACACTACTCAGCGATAAGAAATGATGAAATACAGTCATTTGTGACAACATGGATGGACCTAGGGACCATCATCTTATTAAGCAAAATAAGTCAGACTGAAAGAATCAGGAAACATATGACCTCACTTATAGGTGGAATATAAAATTGAAAGTAACAAAGACACAGAGACCTATGGACACACTCAATAGCTTGGTGATTGCCTGAGGGAAGGGGAGGAGTGGGGAGAGAGAGTGGGAGGGGAGGTGGGAGTGGGCATCAGCATTATGGACACACTCAATAGTTTGGTGGTTACCTGGAGAGGGGGGAGGAGGGGGAGGGAGAGTTGGGAGGGTGGGAGTGGACACTGGATATATGGTGATGGAAGGGAGCTGATTCTGGGTGTTGGGCACATAATGTGATGCATGAGTGATGTGATGTGGACTTGTACATCTGGTAACTGTCCAATTGTTACCAATCAATGTCACCCCATTAAATTTAACAATAAAAAAATAAATAAAAATAAAAAAATAAAGTCTTTTTTGTCTGGTATACGTATTACTATTTCAAGCTTATTTGTTTTCATTTTCATTAAATATCTTTATTCATCCCTTTACTTTCAGTCTGTGTGAGTCTTTTAATTTGAAGTAAGTCTGTTGTAGGCAGCATACGTAAGGATTTTGTTTTTAGGGTTTTTTTTTAATTAAATTTATTGGGATGACATTGGTCAGCAAAGTTACATAGGTTCCAGGTTATCACTTCCACAGTACATCATCCAGGTGCTTGCATCACAAGCTCACTACCCAGAATCAGGGTTTGGTTTTGTTTTTCCATCACCACATACTCGGATCTCCCTCCCCCACACATTTTTCCTCCCTCTCTAGCAGCCACCAAACTATTGTCTGTGTTTATAAACTTTTCTTTTCCTTTTTTTTTCTTTTGTTTTGATTGTTCATTTATTCATTTCTTTAGATTCCAAATATACGGTAAGCAAGATCATATGGTATTTGTCTTTCTCCGTCTTACTTATTTTGCTTAGCATGATATCTTCTAGTTCCACCCATGTTGTAGCAAAAAGTATGATTTTATTCTTCTTTATGGCTATGTAAATGTACCACAGCTTCTTTATTCAATTATTTATAGATGGGCATTTAGGTTGTTTCCATACCGTAGCTATTGTGAATAATGCTGCAATGAACATAGGGGTGCATAAATTTTTCTGAGTTAGTGTTTTGGAATCCTTTGGATAAATGCCCAAGAGTGGAATTGTTGAATCATAAGGTAGTTTCATTTTTAATTTGTTGAGGAACCTCCATATTGTTTTCCACAGTGGCTGGACCAATTTGCAATCCTACCAACCATGTAGCAGGGTTTCCTTTTCACCACATCCTCACCAACACTTGCTGTTGGTCAATTTATTGATGATAGCCATCCCTCCAGAAGTGAGGTGGTACCTCATTGTGGTTTTGATTTGCATTTCTGTTATGGTTAGTGATACTGAGCATTTTTTCATGTGTCTATTGGCCATCTCTATGTCCACCTTGGAGAAATGTCTATTCAAGTCTTCTGCTCATTTTTAAATTGGATTGTTTGTTTTGGGGGTGTTGAGTTGTATGAGTATTTTTATACATTTTGGACATTAACCCTCTATTGGATGCCTTATTGGTGAATATTTTCTCCCATTCAGGATGTCTCTGTTTCATTGATGGGTTTTCTTCTGCTTTAAAAAACAAAAGAAAAAAAACCAATTTTTTAGTCTGATATATTTCCATTTGTTTTTTGTTTGTTTGTTTGTTTGTTTGTTTGTTTGCTTCCTTTGCCGGAGGAGATAACGTCATTGAAGGTGTTACTAAGGATAATATCTGAGAAGTTACTTCCTTTATTTTCTTCTAGGAATTTCTTGGTTTCAGTTCTTAAATTTAAGTCTTTAATCCATTTTGAGTTTATGTTTGTAATTATATGGTGAAAAAAGGTGGTCTAATTTCAATTTTTTTTTTCATGTATCTGTCTAATTTTTCCAGCACCATTTGTTGAATAGACTGTCTTTATTCCAATGTAAATTCTTGCTTCTTTTGTCATAGATTAATTGGCTGTATAGATCAACGTTTATTTCTGGGCTCTCTATTCTGTTCCATTGATCAATGCATCTGTTTTTCTGTCAATACCATGCTTTTTTGATAACTGTAGCCTTGTAGTATAATTTGATGCCTGCTAACATGATTCCTCCAACTTTATTCTTCTTCATTAGGGTTGCTATGGCTATTCCAGGTCTTTTGGTGTTCCATATAAATTTTAGGATTATGTGTTCTAGTTCTGTGAAGAATGCCATTGGTATTTTTATAGGAATTGCATTGAATCTATAGATTGCTTTGGGTAGAATGGCCACTTTAACTATATTAATTCTTCTTATTCATGAGCATTATATTTGTTTCCATTTATTTGTTTCTTCCTTGATTTCTCTCTTCAGTGTCTTAATAATTTTCTGAGCACAAGTCTTTTACTTTCTTGGTTAAATTTATTCCTATGTATTTTATTTTTTGACGCAATCATAAATGGGATTGTTTTCTTAATTTCTCTTTCTACTAGTTTGCCATTGGTAAATAAGCATGCAACCGGTTTCTGGATATTATTTTATATCCTGATACTTTACTGAATTCTTTTATCAGTTCCAGTAATTTTGTTGTCAACTCTTTGGGCTTCTCTGTAAATAGTATCATGTCATCTAAAAATAATAATAGTTTTACTTCTTCTTTTTCAATTTGAATGCCTTTTACTTGTTTTTCTTGTCTGATCACTATGGCTAGAAATTCCAGTACTATATTGAGTAAGAGTGGTGACAGTGGGCAGCCTTGTCTTTTTCTTGATCTTAAGGGAAATGCTTTTAGTTTTTCTCCACTGAGTATGTTAACTGTGGATTTATCATATACAGCCATTATTATATTGAGATATCTTTCTTCTGTTCCCCCTTTGCTGAGAGTTTTTTATCATAAATGGCTGATGGATTTTGTCAAACCCTTTTTCTTCATCTATTGAAATGACCATATAATTTTTATTTTTCATTTTGTTTATGTGCTGTATCGTGTTGATTGATTTACATATATTGAACCAACCTTGCATTCCGGGAATGAATCCCATGGTGTATGATTTTTTTTTTTAATGTATTGCTGGATTCAATTTGCTAATATTTTGTTGAAAATTTTTGCATCTATATTCATTAGGAATATTGGCCTACAGTTTTCTTTCTTTTTTGTGTCGTTATCTGGTTTTGGAATCAGGGTAATGGTGGTCTCATAAAATGAGTTTAGGAGCTTGTCCTCTTCGTGGATATTTTGCAATAGTTTGAGAAGAATAGGTGTTAATTCTTTTTTGAATGTTCGGTAAAATTCACCTGTGAAGCCATCTGGTCCAGGAATTTTGTTTGTTTGGAGTTTGTTGATTGCTTATTTGATTTCACTGTTAGTAATTGGTCTGTTTAGGTTTTATTTTTTATCTTGATTTAGCCTTGGAAGTCTGTATGTTTAAAAGAATCTGGAAGCCGGGATGGCTCAGTGGGTTAGGCGCTCACTTAGCAGCCCCGGGGACCGAGAATCATATCCCGGCCCCGGCCCGTGTGGACCCATATGCTGAACTAGGGAGTGCCCCCAGTTCAGTTCTCACCAGGGTGAGACCCCGGCCCAGTTCCTGCCCTGGGCAGCCCCACACCCACCTGTGGAATGAAACTATGTGGAAAAACCAATGATGTGCAGCTGTAGAGACTGTTCTGGGCCCTCCCCCTTCTCTGTGTCTCTGTATCTCTCTTTCTCTCTCTCTCCCTCTCTGTCAAAAACAATAAAAATAAATCTTGAAAAGAATCTATCCATTTCTTACAGATTGTCCAATTTGTTCGCATATACTTGCTCATAATATTTTCTTAAAATTTCTTCTATTCTTGTGCTCATTTCTTCACTTTAATTACTAATTTTATTTATTTGGGTCCTCTCTCTTTTTTTCTTGAGGACTATGGTTAAAGGTTTGTCAATTTTGTTTATCTTTTTGAAGAATCAGTTCTTGGTTACATTAATATTTTGCATTGTCTTCTTAGTCTCAATTTTGTTTATTTCCACTCTGCTTTTTACTATTTCATTTCTTGTGCTCATTTTAGGCTTTGTTTGCTGTTCTTTTTCCAGTTTCCTTAGGTATAAAGCTAAACTGTTTATTTGAGCTTTTTCTTGTTGTTGTTTTCAGGTAGGCCTTCATTAATATATCCCATAGATTTTGGATAGTTGTATCTTCAACCTCATTTGTCTCAAAGTTCTTTTGGATTTCTTCCTTAATCTTGTTGTTGACCCATTTATTGTTTAGTAGCATATTGTTTAGCCTCTATGTATTTACGTGTTTTTCAGTTTGTTTGTTTGGTTTTTATAATTGATTTCTAGTTTTATACTGTTGTGGTCAGAGAAAGTTCTTAATATAATTTCAGTTTTCTTAAATTTGTTGAGGCTTGATTTGTGGCCTATCATGTAGTCTGTCTTGGGAAATGTTCCATGTGAACTTGAAAAAAAATGTATATTATGCTGCTTTGGGATATAATGCTCTAAAAATATTAATTAAATCCATCTGGTCTAGTGTGCCATTTAAGGCCACTATATCCATGTTGAGTTTCTGTCTGGAAGATCTGTCCTTTGGTGTCAGTGGGGTGTTAAAACCCCCTACTATGATTGTGTTACTGTTGATGTCTGCCTTCATCAGTCAATATTTGCTTTGTGTATTTAGGTGCTCCCATGTTTGTTGCATAAATGTTTACAAGAGTAATGTCCTCTTGTTGGGTTAATCTCTTTAGAATTATGTAACGTCCTTCTTTGTGTCTTGTTATAGTGCCACAGAACAAAATAGCTGCCCTTGGGATTAGAGGGGTGGAAGAGCAGCACTGAGAATTCCCCAGGCAGCCTCAGACAATTGTTTCTACAAAGGACCAAAGGAGAGTCTTCCCTTGATTGTAGGTCACAGTCAATCACTTGGCTGCCCAGAGTTTCCCCATGTGTGCTGGGCAACACTTTGGGTTGCTTGCGTGTACTTTGAAAGAAAAAGAAAAAAAGAGAATAGTAAAATTAAAAATAGAAAAATAGAAATAAGAATAAAAGGTGTAAAAATTAGAAAAATTAAAAGTATACACAAAATTTTTAATTAAAAATGAAATACATATAAAAGAAATCATGAAAAGTTTTAAAAAAGAAAGGAGAAAAGGATGAAAAGGAGTAGAAAGGAAGGTAAAAAAGAAAAGAAAAAAAAAAGTCCCATGTAAGCCCTGTGGTAGAAAAAGAGAAAGAAAGAGCAAAAATAAAAGTAGTATTAAAAAGAAAAAAAAATTTAAATAAAATAATTTTTTCTTTCTTTCTTTCTTTCTGTTGTTGTGAACCCTGCGGTCTCTCACTCGCAGCTCTCTTACAGTTTCCCTGGAGGAGTAGAGTAACACTGAAAGCTCTCTAGGAGTAGCAGACAGCGACTCCTATAAAAATCTGCAAGATCATCTTCTACCCACTAGTTGGGTGGGGCCAATCACTCAGCCAACTGGAGGTGAGGCAATGTGTGGTATCACTAGAGCAATTGTGGTGTCATTGGACGTACTTTGGAAGAGAAAGAATGGGGAAGCCGGGATGGCTCAATAGGTTGGGCGCTCACTTTGCAGCCCCGGGGACCGAGGATCGAATCCCAGCCCCGGCCCCGGCCCGTGTGGACCCATATGCTGACTGGGGAGTGCCCCAAGTTCAGTTCTCACCGGGGTGAAGACCCCAGCCCAGTTCCTGCCCTGTGCAGCTCCACTTGCACCTGTGGAATGAAACTATGTGGAAAAACAAATGATGTGCAATTATGGAGACTGTTCTGGGCCCTCCCCCTTCTCTCTGTCTCTGTCTCTGTATCTCTCTCTGCCAAAAACAATAAAAATAAATCAAAAAAAAAAAGAGAGAGATAAAGAAGAAAAAAAAAGAAAAGAAAAAGAAAGAATAAAGAGAATGATAATATTAATGAAAAATAAAGTAATAATACAGACAAAATAAAAAAACTGAAAATATGTGTGTAAAAATTAAGAGCGAAAAATAAAAGAAAATTGTAAAAAGGGAAAAAGGGGAAATGGCAAGGTTAAAAAAAGGAGAAAAGAATAAAAAAAGAGATTTAAAAAAATGTAAAAACTAAAAATAAATAATAATAAGGGTAAGTAAATTTCTTGAGAGCTCAGCAGTTTTCCACTAGTGTCTCATATTTTCACTGTGCTGAGAGAGTGTCAGAGCAGCCTGGTTGGGAAAAGTCCTTCACAGTCCCCACTCTTTGCCCAGCTGCTGGCAGATTATACTTCTCTGCTTGCCTTGCAGAATTCGATAACACCAGTTCCACAACTAGGAGGGTGAGGTCTGGATGCTTGGCATCCCCAAGCCCCCTGAGAAATGTAGTTTGAGCTGTGTTTGGTGGGGTTTTTTGGGTGCACAGTGGGCATGCACAGATTATGTTAGACCAATGAAGTCTCAGAATTGGCCCTTTTGGGAGGGTTTAACATAAAAATAGATGGCATCCTCCTCTGGGCCACAAGTGAGGCAAACTCTGTGATGAAACAACAGGTTCCTCCTACCCTTACCCCCAAATTCCACAGCTTATTCCCTCCACACATAGTTCTGATGCCTCCAGAGACGCTGGCCCTCAGCTGTACATCAGATGAGTGAAAATCAGTTGGGCTTGTGCACGTATCCTTCATAAAAGTGTCTGGATTTTCAGCCAACCTCTGTCCTGCTACTATAGGCGGAGTTCTCATTTATTTTCTCTGCCAAATGTGACAAGATTCTTTCACACACAGAGCTCCCCAGGCTGAAAAGCCCAGTAGGGGACTAGCACCCCTCAACATTCTGTGGAAACCTCTGCCCCCAACGTGCTCCAACTGGAACTTTTTTGCTCTCTGGTTTTGAGGTCACCCTGTTTTGCATCTCCACTATTCCTACCAGTCTTGGTAAGGCTTTTCTTATATCCTTAGCTGTTGGGGTTCTGTTCAGCCAGCCCTCTGATGTTTTCCAAGGTTGACAATTCCCTTGTCTGTGTGCAAAATGATGTGATCTGGGGAGGCTGCAGATGCAGCATTTACCTAATCCACCATCTTCCACCAGGATTTTTTCTTATCCATTCAGCCACCCTCTTTTTTTTTTTTTTTTTAAGATTTATTTTATTGTTTTTCAGAGAAGGTGAGAGACAGAGAGAAGGGGACATGGCCTAGAGTAGTCTCCATAGTTGTACATCATTAGTTATTTTTTTGACATAGTTTCATTCCACACAGGTAAATATGGGACCCTATGGGGCAGAAACAAACTGGAGGCCTCCCTCACAGGAGGAAAATCCTTCACCACCATGCTGGTGGGTACCAGTTGTGCTGCAGTTCAGCACGTGGGTTTGCACAGGCTGGGGCTGGGATTTGATCCCTGGACTTCACGGTTGCAAAGCAAGCACTTATCTTGTTGAGTTACCCCAGCATCCCCACACTATCTTTTGATTGAAGCATTTTATCCATTTATATTTAAAGTAATTTTTCATAAATATGTAGTTATGGCTATTTTATTATTCATAATTTTGATACTTTTTTTTCTTTTCATCTTAAGCAGTTTCTCTAAGATTCTTTGTCATACTGGTTTGGTGGTGATAAACTCCTTCAGGTTTTTCTTGTCTGGAAAGCTCTTTATCTGTCCTTTGATCTAAAGTTTTGCTAGGTAGAGTAACCTTAGTTGTAGGTCCCTCCTTTTTATCACTTGGAATATTTTGTTCCACACCCTCTGGCCTTCAAAGTTTCCATTGAAAAATCAGCTGACAGTCTTATGGGGGCTCCTTTATAGATACATAACTGCTTTTCTCTTGCTGCTATTAAGATTCTGTCTCTGTCTTTAAACTTTGGCATTTTAATTATGATTTGTCTTGATGTGGGCCTGTTTGGTTTCATCTTGTTTGGAACTTTCTTTGTTTCCTGGGTTTGTATATATATTTCCTTAACCTGGTTAGGGAAGTTTTCAGTCACTATTTCTTCAAATAGATTTTCAATTTCTTGCTCTTTCTCTTTTCCTTATGGTACCTTTATCATGTGAATGTTGGCGTGACTGTGTATTTTCTGCTACCCTATTTTCTAAACCATTGATTCAATCCTCTGCTTCATCTAATCTACAACTTATTTATTATTTTGTTTGTTTGTTTGTTTGTTTTGTTTTGTTTTTTTAACAAAGAGAAACAGACAGGGAGAAAAAGGGGAGGGCTTAGAGCAATCTCCATAGTTTAGTTTTCAATATAGTTTCATTCCACAGGTGTGCATGGGGCTCCACAGGGCAGGAACTGGGCTAGGGGCCTCCCATGCCCTGGCAAGAATTGAACTGGGGGAACACCCCACTTCAGCATATGGGTCCGCATAGGCTACAGTGAGGATTGGCTCCTCACACCCCAGGGATACAAAGTGAGTACTTAACCCACTGAGCCATTCCAGCATCCCCCTAATCTACTATTGATTCCCTTTAATATATTCTTCATTTCAGTTATTATATTCTTTATTTCTGACTGGTTCGTTTTTGTTTTCATCTCCATTTTTATGTTTTCTATCTCTTTGTTGAAGTTCTTCCTGAGATCACTGAGCATCCTTATAACTAGTGTCTGATAGATTGCTTGTCTCCATTTTTTTTTTTAGTTTTTATCTGGAGCTCTTTTCTGTTCGTTTTAGGACACATTTCTTTGTCTCCCCATTTTGGCTGCCTCCTTGTGCTTGTTTCTATGTATTATACAGAGCTGCTATGCCTCCCAATCTTAGTAGAGTGGCCTTATGTAGTAGGTGTCCTGTGGGACTCAGTGGTGCAGTTTCTCTGGTCATAAGAGCTGGGTACTCCAGGTGTGTCCCTTGTGTGGGCTGTGTGCCCTCCTGTTGTAGTTGAGCCTTGGTTGCTGTTTGCACATTAATGGGAGGGATTGACTCTCAGGCTGATTGGTTGTGATGGCCAGCCATTACTATAGTAGAGGAGCTATTGTGCAGAGGCTTACCCTACAGAGCAAGGTTCACTTTAGCAGGGCTCAGGTGCCTGTCCAGTCTGCCCTTTGGGTGTGTCATTCTTGGAGTTGGACAGGTGATGCTTTAGCTTGGTTCAAAGCCAGCCATTAGGTATGCCAACCCTGGGGCCTCCTTGAAGGGGACCTCCTGCAGGCCAAGTTCAGCCACTGACAGTGCCCTGCCTAGTGCCACCTAGTAATGAGCCACAAAGCAATCCACAGGTGGCTGCCACCCACAATGGGTTTGGAGTTGCCTTGAGAAGGCAGTTTTTGAACTGAAGCCAGGTATCACTAGTTCCGGGCATAGGGCTGCTCATCCAGAGGTCTAGGACATGATGAAAAGCCAGATGCTACTTGTTTGTGTTTTGTGAACCTTTGAGAGATCGTAAAAAAGTCCACAGCCTGAGCTAAGACAAAATCTTTGTATAAAAAAGCCACTGGAAGAGGATGGGTATGCTTAAAAGTTGGGTAGGGTGAGATCTCAGGGAATCACTAGGGTGGGACAGATGAAAAGTGTTAACCAGTTTTATAAAGACTCAGAAATGTCACCTGCTCATGTCTGCACAAGGGGGTTGGGTGAGGTGCACTCAACAAAGAAACAATGGCTTTCACGAGCTACTCCCTCTGGGAGAAAGCTTCCCCTCCAGCCTTCATTCTGAAACCAGACAATTTAGTTCCTCCCTGTACATCCCAGGCACATTTTGAGCTGCTACCCTAGTGCTTTAGCTCAGAGTGAATATGTCAGCCAATATGTTCATGTGCAGACCCTTTAAGAGGAGTGCCTGAAACAGCAGCCACCCTGGCTCACTCAGCCACAATCTCTGCAAGTTTCCACAGCCAGAGTTACTGGGACTTCTCTTCTTGGCACTGGAACCCTGAGCTAGGGAACCTATTGTGGGTCTGGGACACTTCACTTCTCAGGGAAGCAAGGGAGAGAAACTCCACAGCCAAGTTATCCCTCCTAATTTTTAATGCTCATGGGAGAATATGGAACCAGGTCATATTTCCTTATTTATTTTCTGTTTGGATGATCTGTCCATGGCTGTCAATAGAGTGTTTAAATCCCCTAGTATAATTGTGTTTTGTCAGTTTCTCCTTTTAGATCTGTTAGGAGTTGCTTTGTAAATTTTGGTGCATCTTTGTTAGGGGCATATATATTAATAAGTGTAATTTCTTCTTGTATTGTCCCCTTCATCAATATAAAATGTCCATCTTTGTCTTATTATTCTTTTGATCCTGAAGACTGTTTTGTCAGATATAAGTATTGTTATACCTGTTTTTCTCTGGAGGCCATTTGCTTGGCATATTTTTTCCCATCCTTTCGAGTCTGGGTTGTCCTTGTGGCTAAGATGTGTCTCTTGTAGGCAGCATGAGGTTGGTTTTTATTCTTTAATCCAGTTTGCTACTCTGTCTTTTTATTGATGAGTTCAGTCAATTTACATTTAGGATAATGATTGATATATGAGGATTTCCTATAACCATTTTATGTTTTGTTTTCTGGTAGCTCTTTTTTCTAGTATTGCTTTTTTGCTTTTTTATTCCCATCAATTTTTTTAGTTTGATGTTGTTTATGACTGTTTTCTCTATTATCTTTTTGTGTTGTTTTGTTTTTGTTGTTTTGCTATGTGTCTCAGTTCCAATTTCTTTTTCAGTGGTTACCATGAACTTTGTGTAAAAAAAAAAAAAAGGTTTGTTTTTAAGAATGTTCCTTATCTCCATTCACTTTGGAAATTTAAACCTTTACTTCCTCTCCTTTTATGTTTTTGTTCTAGTTTATATCTATTTACTTTTACCTTTTTTTTTTCAGGTCCAATTGCCTCCTTCAGTATTTCTTGAAATGCTGGCCTTGTGCTGGAGAATTCCTTCAGTTTCTGTATGTCTAAAGGACTTTATTTCTTCTTCATGTATAAAGAATAACTTTGCTGAGTAGAGGATTCTTGGTTGTTAATTTTATTCCTTTAATATTTGAAACACTTTATTCCACTCACTTCTGGCTTTTAGCATTTCTGTTGAGAAATCTGATGATAGTCTGATGGGCTTTCCTTTATAGGTTATGGTGGTCTTTCTTTTTTTTTTTTTTTTTTTTTTTTTTTTTTTTTTTTTTTTTTTTTTTTTTTTTTTTTTTTTTTTTGGCTGCCTTAAGGATTCTTTCTTTGCCTTTGAACTTTGATATCATCAGTATAACATACCTTGGAGAGGGTCTTCTAGGATTCAAATAGCTAGGATTTCTGTTTCCTTCTTGGATTTGAGGTTCCAGTTCTTGCCATAGATTTGGAAAGTTCTCATCTACTATTTGTCAGAGCAAATTCTCTGCACTCATCTCATCCTCTGCTCCCTCCATAATGCCTATTATTATTGTATTACTCTTTCTAATTGAGTCAGAAAGTCTTTGTAGATATCTTTCATTTCTTTTAGCTCTTTGGTCTCTCTCTTCTTCCTTCTCTGACATTTCCAATATTCTGTCTTCGATTTCACTAATTCTTTCCTCCATCTGGTCAGCTTTGCTTCCTAGGCTACCTATTTGATTTTTCATTTATTTTATTGTGTTGTCTAGCTCCAGAATTTCTATTTGCTTCTTTTTTATAAATTCAATTTCCTTTCTTTATTTTTTTTAAGATTTGTTTTATTGATTTTTGAGAGAGACAGAGAGAAAGGGGAGGGCCCAGAGCAGTCTCCATAGTTGACATTAGTTTTCCATATAGTTTCATTCCACAGGTGGGCACAGGGCTGTGCAGGGCAGGAGCTGGGCCGGGAACCTCCCACATAGGTCCCGGCAAAAACTGAACTGGGGGCACACCCCAGTTCAGCATGTGGGTCCACATGGATCGGGGCCGAGATTCGATCCTTGGTCCCCAGGGCTTCAAAGTGAGCACTTAACCTGCTGAGCCATCCCAGCTTTCCCTCAATTTCCTTTCTTTCTGAGATCACTTAGTTCACTCTGTGTACTCTGCCAGTTAGTTTTTGGGTTTTGTTTGTTTGTTTGTTTGTTTGTTTTTATCTCTTTGAGTGTTTTCAGAATTGCATTCTTGAATTCTGTGTCATTTAGCTCATATATTTTCATATCTTCAAGTTCCTTTCTGGAGATTTTTCTTTTTCTTTCTGAGCACCTTTGTTCAATATGGTATTCATTGTTTTTGTAGCATTTCTTTTCCTGAACATGAGAACTTTCCCTCAGGTAGATGTGAAGAAATCTTTCTTTTACTTCCTAGCTGGTGTTGCTACAATGTCTTATAACATTTACTCTTGATTATGTGGTTTTTCTCCCAGTGGGAGACTTCCAAGATGGTAGACTTCTCTTTAATTCAGTCACCCTGGTCTCTGTAGGTCTTTTCTTCAGAAAGATCTGGTGGGTGATGGTATTCCATGACTCCAAGATCCCACTGCAGTCAGAAGCTGCCATGCCTATGTTTCAGTTTTCTTAGATTCCTCTGCTGGCTTCAGCAGGAAGGGTGTGGCAGAGTTTGTTGGGAAAGGTGCAGGTCTGTTTGTGTCACAGGGTAATAGTGGTTTTTGGCAGCAGCTCACTGAAGGCAGGCTCTAGGCAGAGCTGGCAGGGTGAACTTTGGGAGAGAGCAAGGGGATGCAACCAGGCTGTGTCCAAGGCCACGCAGTGCTCCAGCTGGGGCCCCACTTTATCGAGGGCCACTCTGCACTTCAACTGCCAGCACACTCCTGGTGCCAGCACTCCAGCCACCAGAATGCCCCCTTCCTGTTCTGGTTACTAGCATTATGCTCCATGGGCCCTTAGCTCCAGCTGCCTGACCCACATGGTGGGAGCCGGATCCTCACTCCAGGCACCTGTGCTGATCTCTGGCTGCGGCTGGTGCCTCGCTCTGGCCTCCTGCACTGTGTTATGGCCACCCTTGCCACACCACAGCTGCTCCCCCCGCACTCTCACTGGGGCTTTTCACTACAGCCAGCTGCACCTGCTTTTTCCATCTACCCTTCATTCTAGCTGCCTGTGCCTCCACCTTTGTCCATTCTAGGCTTCCAACCTGCCCAGCTGTTCTGCACCTGGATTCGCACTCCCATGTTCCCACCTCAGTCACTCTTCTTCTGGTCTACGGGTCAGTCTCTGGGTCGGTCACCAGGTAGGTCTCCAGGTCGCACTCTGCAACGTGTCTCCACACTGCTCTCTTTCTTTCTCTCTCACTCACCTCCCTTTCTCCGGCTTTGGGTATTTTCTTGCCATGAGTGGGTCCCTCAGTCAAGGCTGTGTGTTATGCATTCTAAGGTTGGATTTTAGGTGTTTAATTTGTTGTTCTTTCCAGGAGAGTTTTCAAGAGCTCATCTCATGCCACCATCTTGAGGACTTCCCCCCATTTTGCATTCTTTAATTTGCAGTTTTCTGCTGAGATTTTCTATATGTTCATTCATTAACACCATCTCCTCCTTTGAGTCCACCGAACATTTTTATATCAGCACCTTTAAAGTTCTTTGCTGCTAATTTCAATGTCTGAACCATCTCAGGTTCTTTCTGTTGACTATTTTTGTTTTTGACTATGGTATATATTTTTATTTTTATTTATATGCTGAGTGATTCTTTTAAATGTATGCATTATAGAGGGTACCTTGTAGAAATTATGCATTCTTAGTCTTTGCTCTAAAGAATGTTGGTTCTGTTGTAACATGCAATGAAATTAGTGGCTCATTTCCTTTAATTTGTTGAGACTTGGTTTCTTATTTTGGGGGGGTGGGAGTAGACCTAATATGGTTTTTTCCCCTGGGTGAATTCTTTAGTCATGGGACACAGAGATTACTCCTAAGACATAACCTTAGGTTTTAATGGAGAGCTCAAGATGTTTACCAGACCTCTGCAACTTGTCAGGACTCAAATCTCAAATTGTCTCTTGTAAGGGAGGCAGCAACTAAAAACTCTAGTCCATTCTCTCAGCCTTCCAACTCTTGTTTTCTACTGGATTTTTAGGAGATGCCCACAAGCATGAACATTAACTTAGTGAGAGTTTATGTACAGAATTTATAGCTTACCCTTCTGTGTCTCCTCCCTTTCCAGGGCTCTTCCTTCAATGCTAGCTATTCTAGCAACCATGATAAATCAAGTTACTATGTAGTCAAGTCTGTGATTTCCTGCTATTTCCAGCTGAAGGACTGGGAATGCCTGCCCTTAGAAAGAATCTTTAGAGTTTCTAAGTGTGCTTCTCTTCTTTCAAAACTCAAATCCCCTCTAGTTTTTACCTGTTATTGGTTGATCTCTAGTGCCTTCAAATAATTATTTTCCTTAGCATTTTGTTTAGAGTTTGTTAGGAAAATCAGTCCAATATGAGCCTCTTCACCATTTAACAGATTGTTGACTTTTAGAGCATACCATTATACAAATGTACATAAAAGAAATCCTTAAAAAATAAAATGTAACGTAATTTACAGAAAACCAGGTTATGTACACATTTTAAAAACAACTATATTCCTCAAATTTAGGTGTGCATATTATTATTTGAAAATTAATTGGGTTTTCCTATAAAACTACTTGAGCATGCAGTCAAAGATATATAAATAAAAATATACAAATATGTTTATATTAGTTTTTCGTTACTGTATGACAAGTTACCACAAATTTAGAATTAATGCAGTACCCATTTGTTACCTCATGATATCTGTGTGTTATTAAATCTGGGTATAATGCAACTGTGTCCTCTGCTCAGAGTCTCCCAAGGCTCTAATCGAAGTGTTAGCCAGGCTGCAGTTTTCATGTGGGATTTGCAAACTCCTTCAAAGCTACCGGTAATTCTGGTTGTTCCTTTGTGGAACTGAGGGCGGCTTTCATCTTCTTTGAGGCCAGTAGGAGAGTAAATTTCTGGCACTTCACATTTTTTAAATGTGTTTACCTGATTAGGCTCATGTAGGATAATCTCCTTTTTTATTAACTCAAAGGCAATTAAGTAGTGACCTAATCAGGGGATTGTACATGGTATGAATACCCTGGGGTTGGAATCATAGAGGCCATCTAGAATTCTGCCTATTGTCATATTCATTGCAGCATTGTTTGTAATAACAAAGAATTAGAAACATATGAAATGTTCATTCATTGGGAGCTGGTTAAATAAATTATAAATTATAATAATTTCATGCCAAGTAAAACAAAAAGGATGCTTAAGATATTTTAGTGAAAAATTGCTCTCAAAGTTTATTATGGTTAATGTTTAGTATACTTATGATGGTATACTAACATATAGTTAACATTAAGTATAGTTCCATTCATGTATAAAAATATATACAAGGGGGAAACCAGAATGGTTCAATGGGTTGATCATTCGATTTCAGCCATGGGGTCCAAGGATTGAGTCCCAGCCTGTATGCTGAGATTCATATGCTGAACTGGGGTGTGCTTCCCATGTGGAGGGCCTCCAGTTTGTTTCTCGCTGGGACAAACTTCCCATGTGGTAAGCCCCAGGTTCGGCCTCCAGCTTGTGGGGTGTGCCTCCCTTGCTAGAGGCCCCTAGCCTGCTTCCTATCCTGCATGGCTCCTACCCACCTGTGTGGAACAAAATCATGTCGAAAACTGATGGTGTACAACTATGAAAACTGCTCCTGGCTCTTCCCCTTCTCTCTGTCTCTCTCTGTCTCTGTCTGTCTGTCTCTATCTCTCTGTCAAAAAACAAAATAAATCTTTAAAAAAAAAAAAAAAATATATATATATATATATATATATATATATATATATGCTATCTGTAAAACATGCTACCATAAATGCGTCTATTTTTTATATTACATGGCTGGACACTTTCCAGACAGCCCTCGCATATACAGTGATCCCTCGTTTTTCGCAGTTAATGGGGACCAGAACCTTCCACGAAAGCGGAAAAACCGCGAAGTAGGATTTGCCCCTAGGAATTTTCGTGTCTGCGGGTACAAGAATGTTTTAAATATGTAAACAGTATTCATACTTTACTCATTTAAGACAAAAATTACAACAGTATACGTATTTACTTAAAAGTGTCAGTGCTAATTAATAAGGTTAATTACAAAACCTTATACAGTAATAAACATTAATCAACATTGCTTTCTGAGAGAGGCGAAGAGTCTTGTGTTGGTGGCACCGGAAACCAATCACGCGCCTTTATGAGAGCCCGTGGTATGTACTCCGAGTCAACTCATCTCTTTGTTTGACATGCAGGGATCCTTCTCTCTCGCGCATCAACATGAAACAACACTCTTTTCCACAATGTGGCTGCCGACATGGTTGTATTTTTTCATTTTTATTTTTTGATGAATATTTTGGGAAAACCCGCGAAGCACTGAAGCCGCAAAACATGAAGCGCGAAGTGGCAAGGGAACACTGTACTAGACATGACACACACCTTATGCTGTTATTCAGTGTATAATGGCCAGAACTATATTCTTCTGTACATCTCCACAGCCGGGCCCAGTTTAGCTTACAAAACCTTGTTTCTGCTAATGGCAGGAGACAAACATGCCTGTTTCAAGTGTAGGAAATTCAAGGTTTAAACTGAAGTCAAGTCATTTTCTCCCTCTTTCTTGTTGTCTCCTTTCTTCTCCCTGGGATATAGGAAGTTCCTGGAGCATTGTGTGTGGTCTGGGCATCAGAGGAGGGTTGTAGTGCATGTTCTACCCTGACCACCTTCACTGCTATAGCCATCACTCCCGGCCTTGACACCCACCTCCACTGGCACCCCTAGCACTCCCAACTCAGGCCCCCTCAGGCCCTCAGGATAGCCTCCCTCAGCTCTTCCATTGACCCCAGGATGAAAGAGTCTGGGAGGCTACCCTTTCTGGGAAGCTTCTATTCAAACACAAATCTGGCAGGTTTCATATTGAATATGGGGGATTCCTCTGAAACTTGCAGCCTTCCAGGTTTCACCCTGAGAAACCAGTCCCCCCTCCCACCAGTGGGTTTTGACTCTGGAGGGGCAAGGTGTGGAGGCTTTTCTCAGGTGCCCCACTGCTTACAACCTAAGCATGTCACCCCAGTGCTGGTCTTTCTATGGCCCTGTACTACTAATTTTCTTTTTTAATGAGAAACTGGATATGATCCCATGCCTGTTCTTCTCTGTTTCATGGCCTTGGCCATAGCATTGTGATTTCAGCTGAAGAAAGAAATGAAGAACAGCAAACACTATTTATTCAGAGCTGGCTATAACAAGGTAGCCAGCCTCCATCACCTGGTTTTCACAGAGACTCAAAGGCAGCCAGAGGGGTAGAAATCTTTATGGTGCAAAAGAGGGAAGGCTCAGGTGAACATAATGGGAGGCTGCTGGCCTGAGAAAGCTGGAGGTAGGCCAAGAAATGGGGTGTCCTATGTGATTGATTAGGGGTACATGTTTGGCTTTCTCTGGCTGGTCCTAAGCTAGAAGCAGGAGCAAAAATTAGGGCAGCTGTCAGTTACTGATCCAGTCCTGGGCCTTTAGAGCTAGTTATATAAGGGTTATTGTTTAGCTTTCTGGCCAGTTATTAGACAAGTACTCTGACTTCTTGAGTCAGTGGCTGCAGGTTGTGGGTCAAAATTCTAATTTTATGTGTGGCCTGGTCATTGTACATTTCTATAATCTGTCTTTCACAGACTTTACTCTTTATATACAACAGCTTGTTTTTCAGAACAAAGCCTGGCTCATGCAAAATCAAACTCTCTTATTTGTACTGACTTTACCAAATCTGCTTATCAACATCAGTCAGAATCACTCAGGAAAACAAACAACATTAGACATTTCAAACCCGGGGAATGTAAAGGGTGTCCCAAAATTCATGCAAGATTTGAATTTTGCATCATTTGTGTGGTAAAGTGTTGCCAACAACAACAACAAAAAAAAGACAGCGTGACAGCTGACAGTTCAGGGTTATTAAAAATGGGTGCTACACTAAAGAAAAATGTGTTTTCATTGTTGAGCAATAAAAATTTACAATTTTTAATTATAAACCTGTGTTTTCTATCAAAATTACTTTTTGCGTGAATTTTGGGACATCCTTTAATACAGAAAATTGGTTATGTGGGTGTTGGAAGGCTGGAAAAACAAAAAGGAGACACAGAGGCAACCAGAAAGGAATAACCTTGGGGAGCAGCTTCCAGCTCTAAGGCTGAGGGAATGCATGTTAAGCATAAGGTGGTGATGGTGAGGGAAGGGGAATTGGAGATAAAGATGTGAGTTCAACTTGAGCCTCAATAAATCTGAGACACTGGGCAAATGAGCTCTGTGGTGCAAAATTACACTACTCCCATTTAGGGCAACTGAGTTAAACATAAAACAAACCTGTAAATAGCAGTTTAACCAAGCAAGGGGCTTGATGTTTCACAAAACAAAGAATCCAAATGTCAGAAGTCTAGGACTTCTGTTCAAGACTGTGTCTTGTTCCACTGTTCTGTTCTCATGGTCACAAGATGGCTGACTGCTCAACCTCTGGCTTCACATGCAAAGAGCATGTGGAACAAGAGAAAAGGCAAAGACAAAATGTTCCCACAGAGTGCATCCGTTTTCAGGGGACAGCCATGGCCTTCCCTGAAGTCCCACTCTATGACCTTCTTCATCATCAGAATTCCCTACTGCTGCCACCCCCACTGCACCAACATTCATGAAGGAAGTGTTCTCATCAGGCTGCTCTGAACAAACACAAAAGGACAATTCTGTATAGGGTGGCCCACTGGCAGAGTCTGACCCAGCAGTCACCCACTTTCCACTGCAATTTTACCAAGTGAGTACTGTGTGTCAGGCACTGGGCTAGATACTCAGAATGAAAAGATATGAGTAACAGTGCCTCTAACATGGGTGAAACACTATACTCAGCTGAAATCACGCATCATCTACCTTTATTAACAAAAATATTTCACCATAGGAAGACACTGAGAAGACATTTAGTCTTAAAGGATGAGCCAAGAGGACAGTGGGAGGAAGGTGAGGAAGACCCCTGATTCTGCACAGATTTAGCCATAGGCACGAAGGCACGAAGGCAGAAGAAACATTTTTCATCCCAGAACAGCAAATAGTTCATTGTGACCGGGATGAATAATAAATATGGGGAGGCAGCAGGAAATCATTTTAAGAGGCATGGGACCATCCATTTGGCTCCTTCCAGGCAAAAATAATGAACCCTGAACCATAGCAGAGGACATGAGGATGGCAGTGAGGAGCGAGGGTCTCAGGTGAGCAAGCAGGCCTTCTGTATGTGTGTGTGTAGGGAGGGGGGGGGTTAGAGGTGACAAGAACGTGAACATAATTCCCAGGTTTCTAATGACAGTGACTATAAGGACAGTAACCTTTCTAAGTAACCACAGGCAGGAGTACATTTTGTGTGAAAGAGAAGATAATGGAATCAGTGTTTTGATACTTTCAGTTTGGACAGCCCGTGTAACCAGTATAGCCCTTAGGGTATGAGGGACCCTGAACAAATTCTACACATGTATATGTAGAATTCATCTCTTCATGATCTTTATTGTCATATATGCCACTTCTGCCTGATTTCATATCTCCTACAATGCCATTGTCTCCCATGGTCTGTTTGTAATGAATGCCACACATCTTCTTGCCCCTGCAATTCCCTTGCAGGGTTTATTTAACGCTGGTTCCATGGTGACCCAGGAATGCTGAGTCATCTGCCTGTTGCCTACTCATGATGCTGGCTCCCATGGCCTCTCACAGGCTCCACTGCACTCTGTGGATGATGGCCACAAGGCATTTGCAGGACATTGAGTATGATCACTCATTTTCTGGTCATGTAGAATTTGCCACTCAGCATTTCATAGTGTAAATGTGGAGCAATGTCTCCCAACCAACTCTCATCTTGAATTCTCCAGGCCACCACTACCATGTCACTAGAAGAGGATCTCCCTGGATATTGACCACACCTCTGATTTCCATGTAAGCCACCAGTGGGAAGGGTGGGCTGCTCTCTTACATTACCTAGGCACTACTCTAACCACAGAAGTATTTAGAGCCAAAGGGCTCTTGTTCTTGCCACCTAAGAAGAACAGTTATTTTAAAATCACTTATGCTAGATTAGGAATAAATGGTAATAATGTATTCAGTCCTAGAATTTTCCCCTCACTCCTCTGAGATATTTTAAAAAATACATTTCTATTTCACTTTAGCTCACTCCTGAATATTCAACTAATCACTTTCTAAATGCCAGGGAGAAGAGTGTAAATAAGCCATATTCCTGATCACTGGCATCAATAAATCTAGAACCTCAGTGAACTGAGCATATTCCACCCACTTTTCCTTTCAGAGGCTGTAAGGAGACAGTCCAATCCTAGTGTTGCCAGAGAGGACTGCTGGGGAGCATATTGGGGACATTACATCTCTCTGATCATCTGTCATCCTTTAGTTTTATCCCCAGTCTCTAAATTATAGGGTAATATCGGTGTAAGCTCATTCTAGCCATGAGGAAGAAGGCATGGGCTATGCATGGCCATGAAACACTTGCTCTGGTGAGCTGCTGATTTATGATCCCCATTGGAGTGAATAAGTGCTCTGTCTGTGTGCACAGATGCCAACTCTTCCCCCTTTCTTTTCTTCTCGAGAACTCTTTCTTTAAGAGCTTGTATTCACCTACTCTCATCAGGAGCATCTCCCACCCTGTTTCCAATCACTAAAGGATACATATGCAGCTATGTGTCAGCATGTTGCTTATTTTGTTTGTTGTAAACCAAAATACAGCATTCCAATTTTCCAGCCAGTGGAAACATGCCTTTATCTTGATAGAACTCATCTTTGGTTTCAGGTGAAGGGAATTTGACCGAGAACAGCAGACATGTTCTGTAGATGCCATTTCTACAGTGTGTGATCATTCTGAGCAAGGAAGGTCTTGGGAGCTCTGAAAACAGAATCCTGTGGTCTCTTGCTTAAAAAGCTCAGAAAAACTGACTCAGGATTCTGAATTCCAAACACTAGAAGCATTTCCTGACCCTGTGAGTGGCCTGGGAGCTGTTAGCGGGGTGCTGGACCGCTGGGGACAGAAAATGGGGAGGGGGACCCTTTGCCACACAGCTTTGCAACCCTGAACCCTCAATCTACAACCAGTTATGTTATGCAAACTTCCCCTTAACAGACCATTTAAACAACACTTAAGTAATTTTCTTTGAAAAAGTTCACAATCTATCTTGTAAACTTGGTTTATTCATAGGCAAGGGGCCTTTAAGGCATTTGTTGTCATAAAATCTTGCTTTATTACTTTTGTAGAGGAAAGCGTCTAACTAAAACACGGGCTTTTACATTTGAACATTTTTCTAGGATCCTTGATCTCAGTAAATGAAACCTTGGAAGTCATCTTTTCTACCTTGTCTTGTTGGGATTTTCCCAGAGCAGACCCTCCAGAGAAGGAGGCTAGGGCAAGTCGTTTATTTGAAAGGCAGTCCCAGAAGAGGACCAGGGAAATGAGACAAGGAAAAGAAGGAAGCCAGTAAAGGGTGCATGTAATGGACTAAATGTTTGTTTCCCCACCCACCCACTCTTAAATTTATATGTGGAAACCCTAATTGCCAATGTGATGGATGGTGTTTGGAAGTGGAGCATTAGAGAGGTAATTATGTCATGAGGGTGGAGCCCCATGGTGGGATTAGTGCCCTTACAAGAGGAGACACAAGAGAGATGCTCTCTCTCTCTCTCTTTCAGCCATGAGTAGATACAAGAAGACATCCATCTACCAGGAAGAAGGCTCTTACCTGGATGACCCAAACTGGCCAACACCTTGGTCTTAGACTCCCAGTCTCTAGAGCTGTGAGAAATAAATGTTTTTTAGTCACCCAGTCTGTTATTTTTTGTCATAGTAACCCAAACTGATTAACACAGTATGTTGCTATTAAGCAAGTTACTTAATTGAGGGCAACTGATGCTCAGTCCATCTGAGAACTTCTGAGAGATGTTCTCAAACATGTGCCTCATGTGGGAATGAGGAAGCTGGGTTATTTATCTACCAATTTAGTCAGTGGTTGAAGGTTGCTGGGTGGAGGGTGGGTGTTAGTGAAGCAGGGAGAGGTAGGAATTGGGTCTCTGACACGTCCAGCATGTCCTGTGGAAAGCAACGACCCAGAAGAAAAGGAATCTCCTTTCTTCACCCAGATCCCTCCCTTATCTACCATTATCATTAACCATAAGGTGGAAGTTAAAGGGTACAAAATACCCACCAGTTCAAATCAGTCACCAAAGCCAGTGCAGCAGGGGTTATCATGACCTTCACTTTACCTAAGCATCAATATGCCATCATTATAATATCATGTCTGTCCAGAAGTTCATTAATATCATTTTAATAGACTGAATTCTGGGAAGTATCATGTGCAGTTAAAAGAAAGTGATGTAATGGGCCCCTGTCAATCAAAAGACCCCGTGCCCAGAAAAGTTGACCCCTTCTAAGGAATAACACTACCAAAGCCTTGATAGTCAGGGCCCTTGAACCATTCTTTTGCTCAGGCCCACTCCTATCTCTTTGGTGTGTTTTTGCTTCTAATAAACTATCCTTTCAGCTACACTCCCACTTCTAAGGAGTGTACCTCTACTTTTAATAGACTATTCTTTCATCCCTGTACTTCTGTGTCTTGTACAATTCTCTTTTCAGGACACTAAGGACCTGGACACTACTCCAAGGAAGGCCCCATTCTCTGGTAACAGTAGTTCTCTTGGTCTTTCAATGTCTGGAGTGCTGGAGTTCAGAGAAAGCCCTCAGGCTGCAAGATGTTGATATTGGAGCTGGGTGTCTAAGCCTCCTAGTACAAGGCCTCAGGCAATGGGGCAGGCCAAAAGTGGTGTCTCCTTGTGTCAGCAAGGATGAGTGTGGGTGGTGTCTGAGAGTCTCAGGCAATGAGGTCACATGGAACTGGGAGACCAGATTAGCAGAGCCTCATAAGGCACAGAAAGGACCTTGTACTCTGTGAAGAGAGTTGTTGCAAGACGTGGGGCAGAGCAGGGACAGGCTATGGTGCCTGACTTAAAGGAACCACTGTCATCGAGAATATCCCTTTTATCTTAGGTAGCAAGATAAAAGCAAGGAGACCACTGACAAAGCTACAGGAACAACCTCCTATAACACAATGAGGGTGGCTTGCTCAGGGTGGAGCTTGAATGGTCATTAAAAAATCTATTGTGGTTATATTTTGAAAGGCAATTACTTCAGAAAATGCATCCCCATAGGCATGATGTACTTACACAAGCATTGTTTAGGGTTTAGTACAACTGGCCTTTAGGAGACATGGTGTCTAGCCCTAGGTGAGCTCTCACCACAGATTTTGGTCTACATGATTTTGATCAAATCAGTTATTACTTTGAACTTCAGTTTCCACATCTACAAGACAAGAGTGGTCATTTCTGCTTCAAAAACTACATGGTTAATTTCTTATTAGTAGCTTTACTCATAAGGTAAAACCCACATTCTGACTTTGTCACAGCTGCTGGGATTGCCTTATGGGGAGAGAATCAGCCCTACTTCAGGGCTCCTGGTTGTTCTCCATCTCATACACTGCTGGTATCTTGACTTCATTCTGCCAGAGGTACAATTAAAATAAAATTTACACTGCTTTATTGAGAGATATAACATCAACTTAGTCATACAAAACCCATACTTAGCTTTAAAAGAGCCAACCTTTGTGGTGGCAGGGGTGAATTACTGGAGAAGAAATGAAGGGAACACAGCACCAACTCCACATCTTACAAAGTGGGTGACAGGAGATAGTCTCTGTGATGGATTAAACAAGAAATAAAGGAGGAGACCCAAAATCAGAATTCATTTATAAGAAACTGTGTATTTATTCTTACATGTTTAAATCTTAGCCACCTTCAAAATACTGTTTATTTGATGCAATGTACCTATTAAGATGCTTTTTCCACTCCTCAGAACAGTGTTTTTAAAGATTTATTTTATTGTTGTTGACAGAGAGAGTTAGAGACACAGAGAGACAGAGAGATAAGGGGAAGGGCCCAAAGCAGTCTCCATAGCTGTGAGTTATTAGTTTCTTGACAGAGTTTCATTCCACACAGGAGGGTGCAAAGGCGGGCAGGGTGGGAACCAGACCAGAGGCATCCTACATGGGAGGCCTGTGAGCCACGGGCCAAACCAGGGGTCTCCCACATGGAAACTTACCCTGGCAGCAATCAAACTGCCCCCGCCCCTTCACACACACACACATGTGGGAAGCACACCACAATTAAGCACATGGGTTTTCTGGGGCCAGGACTGGGATTTGATCCCCAGACCTTGGGGCCACAAAGCAAGCACTCAACCTGCTGAGCCATCCCAGCATCTCCTTAGAACAGTTTTTTTTTTCTTATAAAAAATAATATCCTTTATTAATACGCAAACCCTATTAAAATAATATAGTTGATGTTCCAAATACATAATTAATGTCTTAGATTCCTTTTTTTTTTTTAATTGTTAAATTTCATGGGGTGACATTGGTTAATAACAATTAGATAGTTTCAACATGTACAAGTCCACATCACATCACCCGTGCATCGCATTATGTGCCCACCACCCAGAATCAGCTCCCCTTCCATCACCATATATCGGGTGCCCACTTCCACCTCACCCCACAACTCTCCCTCCCCCCTCCTCCCCCCTCTCCAGGTAACCACCAAACTATTGAGTGTATCCATAATGTTCGTGCCCACTCCTACCTCCCCTCCCACTCTCCCTCCCCACTCCTCCCCTTCTTTCCAGCAATCATCCAGCTATTGAGCGTGTCCATAGGTCTCTGTGTCTTTGTTACTTTCAGTTTTATATTCCATCTATAAGTGAGGTAATATGTTTCCTGATTCTTTCAGTCTGACTTATTTCACTTAATAAGATGGTCTCTTGGTCCATCCACGTTGTCACAAATGACTGCATTTCATTGTTTCTTATCGCTGAGTAGTATTCCATTGTGTAAATGTACCACATCTTCTTTATCCAGTCATCTGTCCAAGGGCATTTTGGTTGTTTCCATGTTCTGGCCACTGTGAACAGTGCTGCGATGAACATGCGGGTACAAACATCTTTAAAGATTAAGGTTTTCAGGTCTTTTGGGTACATGACCAGTAGAGGGATGGCTGGGTCATATGGTAATTTCATTTCTAATTTTTTGAGGAAGCTCCATACAGCCTTCCACAGTGGTTGTACTAGTTTACATTCCCACCAGCAGTATATGAGGGTTCCTTTTTGTCCACAGCCTCTCCAGCACTTGTTATCCCTTGTCTTGTTGATTATAGCCATTCTAACAGGTGTAAGATGGTATC